>JAWNPW010000207.1:0-20551 GCA_035078745.1 Diastata ussurica
ATAATGGGCCGCTAGCTTGAGATTTGCGTTTTGTGTACAATTTAAATTCACGTTGGTGGCAACACTGCTCGTAATAAGCAAATAGAAAGAGGTAGAAATGCTACTAATGAAAGAATTTTAGCGCATATATCTTTCAATAAAAATTTAATTAGTTATTGTTCGCTAAAATTCAAAACTTAAACATTTACTGAGTCGAACATTGAACTTAAATAGTTTGTGAAACAAAATGTGTAAATCTGATCAATATTTGCGGTATGTAATCACAAAAATTTGAGGAAACAAGAAAAAAGATACAAAGCGAAGATAGCTTGTAAACATAACCTCACTTGCTGATTACTAAACAAACGCAAATATTTTGCCAAAAAAATTATTCACAGCGTTTATATTTCCACGTATCAAAAGTGCAAAATTCAATAACCGCAAAAATTCCGCCCAAACGAAAGCAAACTTTTCAAAACATCAGAATGGAATTGGATGATGCAGTGGCAGAAAAACCTGTACCCGAGAAATCACCTACAGTGCTGCCAGTTGCCAGTCGCACAATACACAACGTGGGGAATTTAAATGTACTTGAAAGTACTAACGACTCCAAAAATATGTATGCAACTACATCCGAATTTGAGGATGGCGATAGGGAGAAAGCGTTGATTGGTCTCACTTCGACATCGACTATGTTACATCCCATAAATGTTGGCTTAGTAGATAATAAAGAGGATAAAAAAAATGTACTAATGAAAACAGACTATTTTGACGATGGTAAGTCTGATTAGAAAGTTTTTATTGATTTTAATATTTAATTTAATTATAAATTTTTATTATCAGAAACGGATGGTAAGGAGAAAAAAAATTCTTCCAAAAGAAAACGACACGATAGTGTTAAGACTTATTTACTAGGGTTCAATGATTCGGGAAAACCCGAAGTCCTCGTTAGTGGAAAAAAATTTTCAAATGAGTCGGAGACTCATGCACACGATGTAAAGCGAATGAAACAATTTAACGAAAAAAGAAAGCTTAACACCACAAAAACATCGTCCGTCATGTTCACTTTGCCACAAATTGAAATGGATGAAATACCTACAAAAAATCAAATGCGTAAAAATACAAAACGTAGTTCACCTCACCCCACTACCAGTGCACCATCAGTTCGAGCATCCACAAGTCCGCGAGATGACACACAGTTGTCAAAAGAGACGTCACGACAAAGCAATTCACCCCAAACAATGGCAGTAGCATCACAAAATGCGGAAGATGAACAAAAGACAGTTGGTGACATGGAAACTTCAATGCCCATACACGATACTGATACAACGAGGGCTTCACAAGAACCGACGCCAACAGAACAACAGGAGCCAGCGATATACACAAGATCATCTCCACGGATATCCCCACGAAACATTTTAGCACCAGTCGCTGTAATAACATCGATTTCGCAAAAAATTCCCATCACAATAAGCTCAACAGAAACACCAGATCTTGCTTTCGATAATGAAAAGCAACGTACTCACATTGTTGCTGAAACTGATGAAATTGAAAACGAAACAAAGCATCAGATCGAAAAACCTTTCAATGAGACACCGATTAACACAAATCCAAACGCGGAGAACAACACAGTTAAAACACCACCGGTTGTTTCTGCCGCTACTATCGTCACTACGCAACAGAAAAAAGGATTAATCAATGCTAAAGATGATTTCTTCAAGAAACCGTTCGATTATGGTTGGAAACGTGAGCTTGTTTGGCGTACAAATTTTGACGCAGGTTCAAATAAGGCTGATGTATATTTTATAACGCCAAATGGACGAAAACTACGCAGTCGTCATGACATAGCACCTCTGTTGAAAGGTGAACTTACAATCGATCATTTTTGTTTTGCACGTGAGCCACTTGGAGTGGGAGCCGAATTCGAATTAATACGTCAAGCAAAACCATCACATCGGGTCTCAGCAACGGCGGCAACTCTCGCTTCCGCGCCAGCCACTACAACAATGGGCAAGCGTATATCTAAACCGAAAGCACCTAAAGGCGCAAGTCCACCGCCACAAGGTTGGACGCCGGTTCGTGCGCTTAAAGTAAACAACGCAGCATTGAGTAACAGTAATGACAGCACAACGAACCACAAACAAAGCCATATCTTTCACATACATGCGGGCAATAGTAATGCTAATAGGGCAGCAGTTGCAGTAGCAAAAGGAGATAGTTCCACTTCAATGACAGCTACACGCAGCAGCAAATCGAAAAAGTAAGTCAACTTTTTGTCTATCGCATTTTTTTTTTGTAAACTATAGACAGTCCTATTCATTTTGCTTAGGGTATTAAATGAAAATTATATTGCATCTAGAGTTCGAATACTTCCCTCACTCCAATTATATAAAAGTATATTATAAATTCAAGTAATGTTTTATGGTATATTTTTATTTATCTTCATACAACAATACATAAAGTATGATGGTTAAGACCATCGATCAATTGAAGATCTGCTACTGGGTCGACACTAATGAAAATAGTTTGATCGTGGCATGAATGGGAACCGCCTACTTGATTGTACGAATCATATTAATTATATGTACTACTAATTTCTTAGTACACTACACGATCAATATATTATCTTACAGTATATGTGTACATGCGTGTGTATACTTTTCTTGATAAAATTCGCAAATTCGATATCACTTTGTACATATACCATTCACGAAGGCCATCACTATGGACCCAGCAGTGGTCTATATAACGCAAAGTAAAAAGTTAATTTGTATAAAGCCACCCATAATCTAAGGCTAAATAGGTTAATATCGTTCTTTTTATGAAATACGAAAGGAAAAAAGTTTTAATCGGTCTGGACCAACAGGAAATAGGTTTCACCTTCTATATTGCCATTTGTTTTTTAAGTCAACAGTCAGTCTTGCAAATAAGTGTAATGTAAATATGTACTTTGTTGAAAATATTGAAATGTGGGCGGGATCACAACCATTTTCGCACACAACATTTATCACATTTATTTATTTATAAAATGTTGTATTGATTTGCATTTAAATCTTCAAAAATACAGGATTTTCAAATAAAAACATAACATTTCAGTAGGAACATAACAATATAGTTGGCCCGACATTTATTCCATGTGCAGTACACATGTTATATTTAACTATGGATTTAACATGTTAACCTTAACAGACTTTTTGACGATGACAGATAATTGAAAAAGTTTAAAGATGCGTTTACATTGTTATGTTCCTACTAAAATGTTATGTTCTTATTGGAAAACCCTGTATGTATTTATCAAATAAAAAATATTTGAAACTCGCTCGAGACGTTTTTGTGATCAAATATGCTTCCATTATCTCGTCTCGTTTTATCTAGATTTTTCTTAAAGTTGGTCGGATGGATAGGGGTATATCGATTCCTTTTTCGATATTGATGAAGAATATATATAATTCATGGGACCTCCGGGCACAAACAGATATATTAACTGGTTATACCCTTCGTGAGATCTACAAATGGATTTTTCTGGGAGAAGCATTTGAAAAATTCAACTTTCATACCTAACTGCTAATATTTGATTGATTTCCAACCACTCGGAAAATTTTCAAAATATCTCTATGAGGTAGTACATTTCTGCTGAAATTGACGATATGTACATTAAGGCGTATCCCTCTTTATGGAAAAAAAAAGTAAATATTACCGCCTTATTTAAACAAAAATGTCGAGAAAATTGCTGTAGTTCATAATCTTTTTTTTTTTGTGGGCGTGTCAAAAATTCAAATTCAAGTGTCATTCACTTCTTCTACGACAAATCGCAATTCCCAGTAACAAAATTTATGTCATACAGCAGTATATTCAGCACAGCTTTTTAATACATTGTGAAAGGGGTTTACTTCACCAACCCTTTGCTGACGAAATAGAACCTATTGTTGAAATGCAAAGCGACAACAATTGTATTGAAATATTTTTAAAAAATTTTAATATACAAATAATACACATTAATCAGAAGGGAAGAAGATTCGGATACTTGAAATTTCAAACATGTATGTATTATAGAGTCTCACGCTCCATAGAAAAAAAAATAAAAATAATCCATGCTGAAGAACCATCTTGAAAATGAACCTTAGCGATATCCGTTCGTAAGCGAAATATCGGTGCCATATGAAATGATAAGTGAAATTATCAAAAACTGTCATAAAAAGATTTTGTTCGAAATTTTACATAGATAATTATTGACCAACTTATCTCGATGTAGTAGAAAATGACCTATGAGAGATTTAGGTTAAGCTGTCTTGCAAAACGACTGGCAGTTATGCAATATTGCAAATTCGGCCAATACCGAAGATACTATTTTTTATATACATTTTTTTGTTTATCCCCATTAAGAAATTAATTGTCAAGACGTAAAAAAAGCAATGTTTACTTTGTAAAAATTGCAATTGCCATTTTGTAAAACATAATGAAATGTTAAAATCAGCTGTTTTCTGCTTTGTTTTGCTATACGTCTTTTTTTTTTATTATTCAATGGGTTTTTCGACTGCGTTATATATATATACATATACATACTTGCTCTCTTGCGCCATCTATACATTTTTTCTCACTCACTCCCTTATCTGCCATATTTACATTTCATTTTCATACTAACCGTTTGGAAGATATACATATGTACAGAGTAGAGTTTTCCTTCTAAAATATAGTTTTGACTTTTTTTTTTTATTTCTCCCATGGCACCTACACGCTCTACTATTCTCTCTATATTTATTTTTTTAATCGATCAATTCATTATGTAAAACCGCCCTCCGCAATCATTTGCTTTAAAAATTTTAAACACAATGATGTTTAAAGGAGTCGCACGAATTCGATTGTTGGAGATGTTTGCAACAACTTAAAAGCGCCATCAGCTCCAACCTGTGCATCCTCCAATATCATACTTACAACCAGTAGAAGAACGCCTCCCCCAATATCAACAACAGCGCGAAAACGCGCAAACTCTATTGTTGGTGAAAATGACATCATTTGTAACAAACCACCAATAACAACTGCACAAACTTCACTAACAACAGCATCAGTTGCGTCCGCTTCGAGATCATGCAGAACAACAACACCGACCAATACAATAAGAAGAGCAACAAACACACCACCGTCGTCGGTAACTAAATTAATCAATAAACAAGAGCATCCATGCACAATCAGGTGTCCACATGCTGAGGGACTGATACCACAATTGCAATGTCATAAATGTCTTTGCTTATATCATCATCAATGTGTTGGTCTCAATCCCTTCGATTGTGACTATCATTTAGTTGGTGACGAACTTCCAAAGAAATCAAACAACAATCTTCAAAAGTCGTCGGCAACAAAAGCGACTACCGCAGAGAATGGACGACGCGCGTATGTTTGTGAGGTGAATACATAATAGAAAAAAAGCTCTATAGAGCCAATGAAATCTCAAGAGTCACTGAAAAAAAAAAAATTTATTACAGGCATGTTTGCCAAAATCAGGAACAACAAAAGGACTAACTGCGCCAGGAACAAGTTTGTCCTCAACAAGATCAACAAATTATGTTAATAAACGCTCGTTAGTTAATGTTATGCCTGAGCAACATCAACCACAACAACAACAAACCCTACGGAAACAAAAACAGCGAAAGCCTGTGCAGCAGCAACATCAACCATTAACGACCAACAAACCTACAACTTGTAGTGGTAATTCGCAACAGATTGTTGTAATTAAAGGAAAAAAATATATCAGCGTCTCGAGACCCAAACCACTCCATCCAGCAAAGTCGTCGAAGACGAAGGTGCATAAATCGTCAAAATCACGCCATGTGTGAGTGCAAATCTAAAAACTGAATGTATTGTATACTTTCTTTATAAAAATTCAGCACAAAACAACAACATTTTTGTTTTAATAGTTTTCAATATTGAAAATTGATTTTATTGAAGTGAAACTTCTTGTCCTTAAATATGAAGTTAACCTTACGAAGGGAAGTTAGAGATTAATTCGTACGCCTTTAAAGTACTAATAAATGACGGTAAATAATCTTAATTAATAAATTGCTTACAAAAAAAATTAAAAAAAAAAATATTGAGAAGTTTCACTTGACAAATTGTTCCCTATAATTTATATATTTATATTCGCAATGAATTCTTTATTCCAAATGTTTTAGCATATTCAACATATGTATGTTTTCACACGTTTCCTTTAGTTTTCATAAATATAAATTTTTTTTCGTTCATTCACTTAAGCCAAAATCGAGAGCAAGTGCTTAAGTTAATGTTAATTAATGATCAATTTATTTTTCTTTATCTAATTCAAAGTTTTTGATGATAATAAAACCATTCGTTGTCTTTTACTTTCCATCATGCAAACACAGATCCCGCAACGATATTGAAAATGATCTTAAACAGATAAATGATAGCATACATAAAAAAAGCCGAACTTCACATGCTACTGCATCATCTGCAACACCAACATCAACAGTAGGAAAAGGGGCCTCAGCGACTTCTCAGGTGGGAACGCAAACTAATGCAACAAAGCCAGCTACCGTTCCACATACTTCCTGTACCATCGGAGCCGGTTTAGTTGAGCATTCGAACAAATTGTATGTGAATCATTTTTTTGCAAATGTTTCCTACGCGTACGATTCATTGCTATGCGTAATGAAATATTTAAAAATACATGTAAGTATCATTCATTTTAGAATAAATCATTGAATAAATCTTGTGATTTGTGTTTAATCTATTCATTAAATTAAAAGGAACGATCACGGGCCGCATCTGTTTGCAAATTATGGAATCTAGCCGCTAAAGATGAAAGCTTTTGGCAAACGGTGCGTATGAAAAATTCCAAGGTGTGTGATTGGTCTGGTTTTGCGGCAGCATTACGTCGCGGTGGAACAAAACATTTGGATTTACGTAAAATGTTGCTGCAGGGAGCACTTCGCAGTGATGACATGTGGCAAGCATTTAACAAACAAATCGCAACCGTTTCCACGCTAGAATCAATCGATCTTTGTCGTTGTGCAGCACGCGTTGTTGAGTCGTTATTCGAAAATAATCGTGATTTACGTGTGATCAATGCGCTCGCAATAAATGATGACAGCTTGAATTTTGAGAAAATTGCAATGATGAACAATCTACAAGAACTACGATTGCGTCCATGCGATTCAGGCTTAATAATTGATGAAGGTTTAAAACCGCTGCGGAATTTAACATTGTTGAAACATCTCTCACTGACAGGAATACGACAATTGGGTGATAAATCAATTGAGGTTCTCGCTGAGCTCACTGGTTTATGTTCACTCGAACTGGGTGAATGCGGAGATTTCGATTCCACATTCGCCAGCAAAGTGTTGCCTCAGCTTAACGTGCAACGTTTGCGTTTAGAAAACGGTCAAATTACACAGGTGTGCGCACTCGAAATACTGGAGGCTGTCGCTGAACGTCCATGTCTAACACAATTAGAGTTGGTTAATTTCGATATTAAGCCCGGTTTTGATGATAAGTTAAGACTTTGTAAAAATATACGTAAACTTTTAATCATTCCGACATATATCTCACAATCGGCCACAACAAATAATATTATGCTAAGTGCCGTTCAACAAGTTGCAGATACATTGCGTGTCTTCACTTGGGGCGTCACTGTGGAGCTGTTACGCGTTACGGCCCTTTATGTTGGTCAATGCGATGACGGTAACAAAAAAGATAATCAACTTTATGAAGAATCGATACCGGTATTGAAACCGGTACCAGGTGCGGTTCTTGCAGATGATGGCGATGAAGATGATGTGCATTCATCGCAACCGGCAGATGAAACCCAAGTTGTAGAAATTTTACCGCTGGAGAAAGTCGAATCGATACTAAAAAAAAATATTCCAAACACGGTGTTCACAATTATAAAAATGCCGTATATTGCCACTTGCAAGCAACATTTGGTTGAATAATAAATGATATTGTCACCGTCACAAATTCAATTAAATCATTATTTAACGAGAATTAATTCATTTGTGTTACACACATACTACCATCGCAGATGTACTGTATTTTGGAGCTTCAACTCAACATATATAGAATCGGATTCTTTTTTTGTTACATGGACATAATGAATTATCGAAAAAAGAATATGTGAACTATGTATGAATTGTAATGCAATTTTTATTTGGGTGCGGACTTTTAAACTTTAAATTCTCAACATTTTCTTTTCATATCAATTAAAAAACGGAAGTGTTTTGAAAACATTTTTATGTTTAGTAGTTAAATTTTCATATGTCGGAATGAAATATGTTCAGAAAACTCCTTTTTCGTAGTCAGTGTAGTATTTGCAGTTCTTTTGTATGCACATGTAACGTGAATTTAAGAAAAAAAAAAAATTCATTCATAAATGTAATTTCTTTCTATACTTAATTATAAATTGAATAAGTTAATAGTTATATGTATGTATAAGTTACGATAAAAAAGATAACCGTATACATTTTTTCGTTAAAAAAAAAAAATATTTTAATAGAACAGCAAATACCGATTTTTTTTTTTTCAATTTTCAGATCAATAATGGTAATAAATTTTCAAATCTTAACAAAATCACATATTGTTATTTTTTCTTATTTTGAATTTATTGCGGTTTTACATTTACTTATCTGGTAAATGACGTCACAATAAAACTAAGGTAAAAAAAGCTCTCCAACACTAGGTGATTTTATAAGCTTTCGTTGCGAATTCCATGTGTTTTCTTCATTGCTCTTCTTCTTACGAAATAATCGTTGGTAAAATATAAAGAGGCAGTAACAATAAGTTGGCAAGTTCTTCAGTGGATTGTTGATGCTTTATTTCACTTTCCTAACTTATAACTTACTTGAACGGTGAAGAAGCGAACTACGCACCACAAACTTTCAACATACAGTCAGTCTGCATTCAGAAACGTAACGAAGTGGTTCAGAATTATCGAAGTTGCGCTTGAGCAAAATAAGGTAATATATTTGACAAAATACAACAAAGCTGCAATTTCAAATTTTTTTATGTGAAAAATTTTGTTTGTTAAAGAATATTTAAATGGAAAATAATTTTATTTTGTTATTTATACAAATTAAATAAAAAAACAAAAAAATTTGCTCCTATTCGGTTAATAAATTTTGATACAAACAGTGAATGTGAAATTTTATTTTCTTTTTGCTTGATAAAAAATTTCATATCGTCTTTTTTTTTGTTTATATATGCAACGCATTTATTGTGCTGTTATTAATTGCTGTTCGACAAATTTTGTGGTTTTTGTTGAGAGAAGAAAATATAATGCGACAAACTGCTACTACGGAGGTGAGTAAAAAGAAATGAAAATAATTTGTATATTGATTACCTTTATTTACGTTTCTAAAATGATTGTTAATGGTTTGCTTCTCTAAATTTTTAAACTTACAAATTGATTTCATTCGCTCTCTTAACGAACAGTGCGCCAAGCGTTCAAGTTCACAACGGTGAAAATGTTTACGAATGAAACATATTTATATAGAAATAAACAATCGTTTCGGTATTGTTAATGTGTTCAAGTGAATCGATCAACAAAAATAATGAATTTGTATTTCTATATCACTTACATCCTTTTCTGACCTGTTGCGTATGTAACGGGTGAAAACTACTTAATTATGTTTGCTTGCCATAAAGACCTATATTTCTTTACCGTAAATGGCAATTTTTGATATTAATAAATCAAAGCGCTTCGATAGTTTTAAATTCTGCAGGCAAAATAATTGTTCTTCACAGAACAACATGAGAAAAGGTGACAAATATTTGACAATTTACGTCAATTTATTGAACTCAATTAGATTAAGTTCACCTCATTTTCAATTGTTCCCGGGTGCGGGATATTGTTCATGTTAAATTCTAGCCTACGGACCAAATAATAATTTTTTTTAATTCAATGCTTCTAATATTTTTAGTTTTATGCGCAGAACGAAACAAACTAGAACTTTTGTAAAAATTACAGCTTGCTTGTGAACACTGTATAAGTCAAACGAAGATCAAAACCAAATCAGCTGTTTTCACAAATGAAATGCGCGAAATTGTCAGTAACACGATAAAGAAAGCCCAAAAAAATAATAAAACTAGAATCTGAATGATGTAATAATGAGGTTTTTACTCAACCGATAAGAAATAAAACCCGGAGAACGATATAAAATTCAATTTCCATTATCAAACATTTTGAATTAATTTCATCACATATTGTTTTACGGAGAAATTGGCAATTTAAGATCATTATTTTTCTTTTTAATAATACAACAAAATATAAACATTATAAAATACGTAACCACATCAGCAATCGTGATTGTTTTTATTTTATGAACATTATGAACGAGCTAAAAATTATCGACAATTACAACAAAAACTTCATATAAAAAAAAAAAACTCTAAGTACAAAATTTGTACTTTTGCGTTATTCACAGTACTCGAAGCGTTATGCAGTTGGAACCATTGATTATTGGTTGTGGAATATGAGAAAACTATTGTAAATAGTGTGTGGATTAGGTTCGCTTAAGCGAAAAGCATCGATTGACTTGGCTCTTTTTGATGTTGTTGTTGTTCAATTCGGAAAAATTTCATTGTTGTTGTTATTAGCATGATATTATTATTCATGATCATCATTTTTTTCTTTGGTATATTTATCACTTTAATTTAAAGAAGCTTTATTCAATATTTTATTTCCAACTTTTTGCTTTTTTATTTAAATAAAAAACAGCTGATGTACGATTCACAACAAATCTTACTTAAGGGATCTACGCAGATAAAAATTATCGACAATTACAACAAAAACTTCATATAAAAAAAATGCCAAGTACAAAATTTGTACTTTTGCATTATCCACAGTACTTGAAGCGGTACGCAGATCGAAGTATTAATTATTGGTTACGGAATGTGAATAAACTATTGTGAACAGTGTGTGGATTAGGTTCGCTTAAGCAAAAAACATCGATTGGCTTTTCACTTGGCTCTTGTTATTGTTGTTGTAACAGCAGTTGTTGGTCTGAAACAGAATATGATACGCATTAGTAGGAAAATAGGGATGAGGGTGGGAGAGGGTACGAGAAAGGTAAATTTTGTAATGATGGGAGTAATCAGGGACACTACCTATTGTCCGCACTGAGGCATCCTGCTCCGCGCTGAGCTTAGCTGTGGTAAGTTGGCTTGGGTGCTACGGGGAAGCATCAACTCGTTGTCGTCAATAGGCGTGGGACGACTCTCCAGCACGACACCGTTCACGTGGGATTGCACAGCTCTTTCTACTGCCAGCCGATGCAGCTTACTCCTCCCTGAAATATAGGTTTGACTATCCAGAGGACCAGTTGCTACACTAGCTCCCTGTAGCATCTAATGTCCCTGTGAATATGTCGAGGCGGAACAGCACCATTAAGAGTGCCATTGTTTGGGTGCTCTCTCATTTGGGCCGCCAGCAAGAATTGCTTCGAGAGAAGTTCATTATGCTGGCGGACTGAGAGCATCTTTGCTTCCGCATGTAGATGATCCTGATGGGACATCTGGAAGGATCCAATGGCAGTCCGAATGGCACTGTTCTGGGTCGATTGCAAGTGTCCCCATTGGGTGTCGCTGAGGAAGGAGGACCAAACAGGGGCAGCATATTTCACTAAAGAACGCCCGTTTGATTTATACGTTGTTAAGAAGGTCTCCTACTCCTTACCCCAGGTCGTACCTGCTATGGCCTTCAGCACCTTCTTCCTCGACTTCATGCGATTAACATTGTTAGTCGCATGAGATGAAAAACTGAACATTGTTGATGTTGTTGCTGTCCAATTCGAAAAAATTTCAATGTTAATGTCTTAGCATATTATTATTTAAGATAAACATTTTTTCCTTGATATATTCATCATTATGGTTTCAACAAGCTTTATTCACTATTCTATTTCGCACTTTGTACACAAAAATTTTTATATAAAAAAACAGTTGATGAAGGATACACAAAAAATCTGACTTAATAGAAATCACCATCACGTAAGTACAAGTTTCAATTTTTGGCTGCATAGACTGCTTTAAGCGAAATCACCCTTACGCAAGTACGACTTTTAATTTTTGGCTGCGTAGACCGGTTAAATACATATATATGTATAAATATAGTCATATACAATAATACTCAAAATATCAACTCTGTTTTATATATTCAAAACGGAATAGTAATTCCAGTCTTAAGCGGTCTACGCAGCGACAAATTTAAACATGTACTTGCGTGAAGGTGATGTCGCATAAGTAAGATTTTATGTGTATATATATATTTATATTTTTGTATATGAAGATTTATTTTACTATTAAAAAATTAAAAATATTAAAAACGATAGAAGGTTTCCATAGATTTATAATACTTTAAACTTCGAAAATGAATTTTTATAAAAGTTTTTTTGTGCCGATTTTTTATCATTCGGTCAACTGTTTTTAAACGTTTTGTTTTATTTTTACTTTGTTTTTCGTCTTCTGAATTTTTTTATTTTATGCTCCTTTATTCCTCCTCAAAGAACAGCTGTCATTTAGTTGTACAAGATCCGAAGTATATAGTAAAGCTGTATATGCAGAGTCATAAAAACCGAGAATCGAAAAATCGTTTAATTTCCAATGAAAAATAGTGTCGAACAAAAACATTCACATGTACGAAATTGGAAGAGGAAGAAGAAATGTAAACTCAGATGTATATCTTTCAAAATAATAAAAAAGTGGGCTTTTGACTGTTAAATTAAAAGTGAATTATCCAAATATATGGAATAATTAGTTTTCTGTATATGAACTGACATTGACTATGGTTTGTATTGTATATTTTGAATATACTGTAATTGTTGCATTGCAATCCCAATCCCTTTGCATCCATTTTTAAAGAATCATCCATCATTTTGATCTATTTTGTTTTTTTATTTTTTTGTTGTTCAAAATATGTTTTAAAATATCTGCTTTGATTTGCCCAGCACAATAAAAAGCGATAGAAAGTCGACTGATCAACTCAATTAAAGAAGTCAACAACGACGTAACTTGCTCAGATGATCTGTCAATTTTTGGGAAAGGGGAGCTAAGCAGCTTCTGCAGATCTGTCAAAAAAATTTTGCCATAAGCAATGCACAGAGATATTTTCGCGCAACAAGTGAAATAAAATTTTTTCACTGCAAATTTTGATTTACGAATGCTGCTTGATTAAAAAACAAAATGGAAAAACCTGCCAACTTTTTACGATTTTTGCTATCATTTTATTCCAATTTTATAATTTATATTTGCAGCTTTGTTGCAGTGGAGAGTTCTATTTGTCTGTTTTCGTTACTTTATATTGTGCTGGGCATTTAAATCGGCGTGAAAGCAGGAAGTGCAAGTTTGAAAAAAAAATTGAACTGGATTTTATAATACTGAATACTATGGATGATTCTTTGGCAATGGATCAATTTGGAATTGATTTCAATGCAATTGATGCAACAACCACTTCTAAAAACTTGTCATTTGATGGCAAATTGACCATTTTATATATTTTAAATTATTTACTTTTATTCAAAAAATTTTTTGCGTAGTTTTGTTTCTGTTTTCTTTTATAGTGATAAATTTTTACACTTTGTTTGCATTTGTTCTTTCTCCTACAATTTCGTCTGTTCTCCCTCTTGGAATTTCGTTTATTCTTCCTCTTACAATTTCGTATCTTTCAATTTTTTCATTCTACACAATTTTTTCACTGGAGATTTAAATGACTTTTTTTCGTTTTACGACTTTGACAGATCTGCATACACAGCTTTAATAAAAAATATTCACCATTTGCAGACAGATCAAATGAGAAATGCAGGCTACTTGAATTTACAGAATTGAAGAAAAATGACTGTAAAAATAGTAAAAAATTGGTAGGTTTTACTCTTTCCATTTTGCTTTTTGATGCAGCAGCTTACGAAAAACTGTCATGTATTGCTTATTTTGCAAAATATTTTTTACAGATCTGCATACACAACATCAGTCTATAAAACGGACATACCTGTAGACTGCTATGTGTTTGTCGGTAACAAGGTTTGCAATTATGCCCAAATCTCATGTGCATAGTTTCTGCGCGTGAGAATGGCATGCAGAGCTGCAGTCAAAATCGTTATACAGCTATGTATGTATTCGCGTGCATTTATATCCTACGAAAAGCCATAACGGTTACAAAAAGTTGGTAGCATTTTGTGAACTCAATATGCAATTCGAAAAGCAAACTTTAAGGAACAGCTAATTGAGTTTATCCTTAATGATTCTTTTTTATTCTATGAAAACGATAGAAAATGGTTGGCTCAGAGTGCAAAACTATGAGCCTAAACATAGTACATATTTGCAAAAATAGATAAATACGTATTTTACATTTAGCTCTGATGAATCTTTCAAGCAGAACCGAGCGCAGAAACATGTATGTACAGGTGTTTTGGGCATAAACGATGGCTTTTCACGTTCGATTAGCAAATTACAATCTGAAAATAAGTTCACCATGAACACTAAACAAAAAAATATTTAATTCGGAATTCATTTGTTTAAATAAAATAGACGTGTGTTAAACACGGATGTAAACTTTTATCAAAACAAGAATAATATTTCTGTTGATAGTTTTGTTTTGTTTATTTTCACTGAAACTTTAAACTGTGTAATTTTAATCTCACCATTGAAGCTTTCGTTTTCCTCAATGAATTGTAAGAGAAAAAGTTTTTAGTTTTTAACAAATTCAATGGCGCTATTAAAATTTCACGTTCATCGTTTCATATAAAATTTCAGTGTACATGAACAAAACAAAACAATCACCAATAATTCAATTCTTTGGAAAACCAAAATCGAAAACTACGTATTGATATACATCCATTTTATTAATATAAAAAAAAAGATTTTAATAGTTTTAATCGCTTCAACACACTTGTATCAATATGAATTATTTCGAATTTCGAAGATATTCACATTATAATTGTTTTCATGATCACTTTCACGCTAAAGATGCGCAGTGCCGTAGACGTTATGGAAAAGTGATGAGTTGCCGTTTTTTTGCCATCCATCCAACATATTTGAATGTTACATTTTCTACCATTACTATATCTCAATATATAAATATCACACAGAAATCAATCTTGCCATATCTGTCTGTTTGTCTGTTGGTATGTTTATGAGATATCGACCTAAAATTTGGCTGCAGTCTTCTTTAATGTTAGTTCAGTTCACCCGAAAAACTTGGCCGGATCGGATCATTTCATCATTCCGACCAGACGAATGGGAGTTAGATGAGCTAAGTAGGAACCACTCGATCAATTTCTATACGGATGGCTCCAATCTGAATGGTAGGGTAGGTGTTGGTCTTCTCCAATTCTGCAGTGTCTTTCAGGTGGATTGTTTTTGTTGTTGAAGAAAATAAAATATTTAGAATAAATATAGAAAGACACGTTAATAAAACCATTTTAATAAAAATTAAAAAAAGCCACCAAATGTTTCAACACGAATCGAGAAAAATCTACTACAATATAAGGGGATTTCAGGGCTCCATTGTCGACTGATAAAAATACCACCTCTTAGGTCTAAATTTTATTTTAGAGGGAGCCAAAGTTTCCTCTTTTTTTGCACGTAATTTTTTTGACTTTTTTCAGTTTTGATTTATTTCTGGTGTTCAATTGAAATTTTAAGCGTTGGTGTATTCATAGATCTATAGTAGAATTTTATGACGAATATTTTCGTCAAATCCTTAAAAATCTGATTTTGAAGGACATTTTTAAAATTACAGAAAACAATGGTCGAATTGACCCATGCAAATAGGAGCTAGAGGGTTAAAATGTTCTACAAAAATATTCGCCATGAAATTCTACTAAGGATCTCTCACTACACCTACTTAAAATTAAAATTTCACTTGAACGTCTGGAATAAAAAGAAATTAAACCTGAAATAAGTTAAGAAAATTATTATTTTTTGTCTTATTTTTGCACATATTTTTTTTTGACCTAAAGATAAATGTTGAGGATAGGTGAAATTATACTAAAGATACTAAAGTATACTAAAGATTTCTGAATACATCTATTCTATAGAATTTCATTGCGAATATTTTTGTGGAACATTTTAACCCTCTAGCTCCTAATAATATGGGTCAATTTGACCATTTTTTTCTAAAATTTTAAAAATATCCTTAAAAACCGGATTGTTAAAGATTAAAATGTTCAACGAAAATTTTCGCTATAAAATTCTATTATAGGGCTCCAAATACACCAAAGATCAACATTTCAATTGAATGCTAGAACTAAAACAAAACTGCAAAAAGTCAAAAAATTATGTGCAAAATGGGAGGAAACTTTCAATCCCCCTATTTTTTTATGTTCCTCTACCAGAATCCGTTGGCAGAACCTTGTTATTTTTGAAAAAAATTGATTTTGTGGTACAGTGTAATGTATTTGTCAAAAACCTAAGTGTGTGAGATCTATTTTGAAATAATAATAAATTTGCTATTTACAATAAATATGTAAAAACATTTTCGTTTTTTTTTTTTTATTAATTGCGGTTATAGTAACGTCCGGTTATAGTAACGTAAACTTACGTTTCTATAAAAAAAAAAAAGCAAACAGTTATAATTTACTTCGCATGACGTAAAGTAGCTTAGATTTTTGCAGATATAAGATATTCTACGTTACGTTATAACAATTTTGACAGATCGCAGCTGAACAAAACTTGAAAGAGTTAAAAAAGAAAAAAAACAAACAAAAAAGAGAGCGAAATATTTGTAATTAAGATTATATTATATATTATTTTATTTAAAATTCATTTCAAAAACACAATTTCACATTTTAGTTCGTTCTTCTTTTTACTTTGTTGTTATAATCAAAAACAGCTGTAGCCAAATTTAGCATTATAACTAGACGTACGATTTCTTCCACTACGTCACGACACTTTCCAACATGCCACGTTCATTATGACGTTATGAAAGCATTACTCTCTTCAAGGGAGTGAATGAAATTCGTATGAATCGTTGGAAAAAACTTTTTTTTTTTAGAACGTTCTGCGTTTTTTTGCGGTTTGGATTGTTCACTTCTCTTTCGACTTTAACGGTAAATTCTTTCTCAGCAGCAATTCGCGAATTTTGCCGTCAGTTAAGAATTATTGCAAAAATTGAGATACATAAGTTCGCAATCGGACGCAAATTGATTCTTTGCTTTTAGCCATCTTTTGATACAAAAAAAAAAAAATAATCGAAAAAGTAGTAAAACGATAAAAATATTTTGTAGCGATTGGTCTTTCATAGTAATTGAAGCGATACATTAATTTTAGAATTTGGAATATTTAAAAACTATTGTGAATAGTGATTGGATTTGATTCTCTTAGTCCTCATTTAGACGCAGAACCATTTCATGAAAAACATTTTGTTTGAAGGCGGGGGAAGCACGCGGGCAAGAGAGGGATTTTTGTTTGATGTGTACCGTGATACGCTTTGTCATTGTCATTCGTAATGTCATCATACAAACATACAAGAAGAAATCATACCATGTCGCTGGAAAATATTTTTGCCTGTGTAAACGCGAGCGAAACATCAAAAGAGAATTGAAAATGTTTTTTATGCCAATGTTTCTGCGTGTAAATAGGGATTAAATTTTCAATTTTGATTTTCTCAAAAACGTATCGTAAGAATGGTCCTTACTTTCAAACTTTTACGATATTATCTTTTAATGATTTTTCAAAAACCAGACTGCTACTATTAATTTAATTTATTGTGTGTATTACTTTTACTTTTGTTTTTCCAAGACAATTAAATGCGATTTTCTCAACAACGTAGCCCACGATTTTCGATTTTTTGATTTAAACATTGCTTAAAGGTCCATTCTTTCTTGTGGTATACTTCCCGTATCTGTCACTTTTTTCGTTCACTTTTTATTCGCGATCAAAATTTTCATTTGCAAAAATTTTCCACAAGGAGTAAGAATTTTATTTTTTTTAACGGTTCATTGGGCCCTAATTAAGCTAATTTCATTAACAATTCTTATAATGGAGCTGTAATTACTGAGAAACCGTGCTCCATTCCATTCGTTTTTATTATCGATGATAACTTAGCGCACGTCGTACAGTGGTCCCAAATCTCTAAAACGCGGGCATTAAGGGATTCCAAATAAATTACGTTGGTCTTAAACAATTATGTTGTCATTTTTAGGTGGTGAGAAGAAAAAATTGCACAAGATTTCAGTATCATGTCAATTTAACTTTTTTTTAACATATTGTAAGTTACAATTTGTAACATGCTATATTATCATTGTTTTTTGATTGTCTAGATATGTATGTTAAGAAAATCCCAATTTTATTACTGATTTCGGTATAAATACTGAAGAGGTGATACATGCTTTTTTCAAATAATTTTGATATCTTTTCTCCAGTTTTAATGGAATGTATCTTTTTTTGCACACTTATGAATAGCAAATCTAAGGTTTGGGAATACAAAGGAACTTATAGACTAAATTGGGGTAGGCTTGATCTGCTGATACTTGCCTATTCATTTGTTATATGGAATTCAGTGCAAGTCCCTGGTAGTAAGAACGCCCGCAAAAGATATTAAATTGTCATCACCATTATTTAAAACATCGGAATGTAAAATTTTTTGTTTCATTTTGAGGCGATAAGACCTTGGGCTAAATAAAAATTGATGAGCTATTTCTGACTTTGGATTCGGGCTCTATGCATTAAATACTTTCGGGAATAACCATCATGGGCCCAACAACTAAACCTTGTTGATCTGGGTTAATCTTTCAGTGAGCATGGGAATGCTCATTATTTGAAATGGTCGTAATTTGTAAGGAAAAATTGTATGTGGACACTCAGATACTTATTTTGAAGTGTAAAATCAAAAAATGCAAAAAGAAAAAAGGACCAAAACAATTTCAATCATCCTGTACTTTTGTACAACTTTTGTAATTGTGTAAAACACAATTTTTCGCGTACATGACTTCGGATTCGGATTCTACGCAATAACAAGCTTTGAAAATATCCACCAGTTGCCCACCAACAATCATGACCCCATTATTTGAAAGCCTGTGTTATTAAAGTTTGAAAATGGATTAAAAAACATTCATCCAGATAAAACACTTGTTAAACTACCGTCAAATATATTTTTGCATACAAGTCAATGTTTCTTCACATTCACAACTATTCCTATTGCCCGAAATTTTATTGCATTTCTAGCGGTACATAGTTTTCAGGTCTAAATATTTAAAACTGGTAGACGAATTTTATTACTTAAGTTTTCATTATTATTTTCATTATTTTCATGCAATACTATTAGATCAAGATAAAGATTTTTTAGAAATGTTGATAGCAACATTTATCCAAAAATAAACGATAACATATATCGCCTCTTGCGTACGTTTGGCGTGTCATTTTTATGCGAATATTTTCCAATTTTAGAATTATTCAAAGCAATCAACAAAATTCACTAAACGATATGCATATTCTAGATTAATTGCTGATCTCGAAATACCCAATCTGGCATTATTAAATACGCAAATGAAAGTGAAACATTAAATTTTAAACAATTTTTATTTATTTCAGGGCTTTAAATATAAATAATTAATATTATTAATACAAATGACTTAAATGGTTTCAGTACCAACTGAATCTTCTTGTTTAATTGGCTCTAAAAGCAAATTAAGTACATCCTTATCTATTTTGATATTGGTCCTGGAGATGCTAAAAGGTCGCTTGGCATCATACCAATTGGGTGATATTGTTTATGATGTCAGCACCGTGAGTTATTATTTTATCTAACAGCTGTGCGAATATTGAAAACAAAACGTCAATTTGCTCAGTGGAGTTTCGGTAATTGATACATTGCAAAACATCGATTCAAAAGTTTTAAATTTTGAATTAAATGCATGTAGATCAGTGATTTCGGCCATTGTGCATTGATCAGAAATTTGTCGCAGTGCGAACGCTCGGCTTTGTCGCACTGTATAAATATATGTACATTAGAGTGACAATGGTTTTTTGAAGTTGCGAATTTTACGGAGGTCAGTACCTAAATATATGGCATTGGTTGAGAAAATCATTGTGTGAAATTTTCAGCCAGATCGGACAACGGGAAATGCTGCCGAACGACGTTAAAGTTTCGTGTTTTTGACCAAAATCGACAATTTCATTTTAAAACGGGAATTAAGTGCACTAGAATTAAATAAATTAAAAAATTGGATATGTTTTATTAGCTTTCCAACAAGCTATAAACGGTCGACATTGAACAAAAAATACAGAAGCAGTGGTGGTTTTAATCAAACCACAATGAAATTTCTATAATATAAATTAAGCACTATAGTATTATTTATTGGTATTATTTTGATTGTTAGTTACATTACGCGTTACCATGTGACTATATGATGCGTCCTACATATAGTGTAAAATTTTCAGACAATTTCGACTACGGATAATGGACCCGCTGGATATCGAAACACGTATTTTATAAATAAAATTTAAGATTTCATAGACTACGTTTATACGCACAGCTTATTTGCAAATAAAAATTTAGTGAACAAAAAATTTCCCCGCATAAACGCTGAGTTAGTTTTTTAATTTGCAAATAGCTAAGTCACAAAAACAAGTCGTG
>JAWNPW010000208.1:0-10696 GCA_035078745.1 Diastata ussurica
GAATTCAAGTTGCGCAATGCACAATCAGCAATCACCAGCGACGGCGCAGCCTACACATGCCAATCAGAATCACCGCAGCCGACGTCGCGCACAATATTTGGTAACAGAAGCAGCGCAGGTGAAACTTCTGCCTGCGACTCACAGGGCTATAAGTTTATACTATAAGTTTACTATAAGTTTTTACTATAAGTTTAGTTGCTAATTGGTTCAAGAACAATAAAGTTGTGATCAAAAAATAACAATCCCATTTTTTTTTTTTTTTAAATTATCTCATAAAAGAAATAATTAATTAATAATTATGTTAATAATTTGCCAACCTCCGTTTTAAACCCATATCAATGCCACTCTGTGCAAAAAAAATTTTAGCTCTCTGCGGTGCGTTCTTTTCGATGGAACTCCGGAGTAAATCTTCCGCTATGTACTGATCGACTCAACCTGCTTCATATGTGATCATTGCAAAATAGGCGTATCATGCTTGGTGTAACGTTTTTGATTAAGTGTATGAATGGTGCAGTAATTCCTGCTAAATGAAATAAATTTCAATATACCGACCGGCTTTCAAGACATTACATATCAACAAAAGAACAAAATAATCCTCTTCGATGTTTGTGCAGAGATTTCGATTTATTATATGGCAAATTTGATATAATTCACTCTCTTAATAGCTAACAGGCAGACTTGCCTTTAGCTATTTGTACGCATCATAACTTATTTGCGTGCGAAAAAAATGTGGATTAATTTTCAGGATTAGAATATTTTTCTTTTGGCTCTTAATCGAAAATATTCGCCAATTATAAAAATTTTATTTAAGTTGAAGAAATATTTTTCGGGATCTATACGATTATAATTAAATCAATTTTCCTGAAAAATATAATTTAAAATTTTTCAACCATTTCAAGTTGTCTAAAATCTATAAATAAGTAATGAGAATAAATGAAATCATGATAATTCTTCAATTGAAACCATTAATTTCAGTTTTTGTTCACCTTTTTAAAAACTTTTTATATAACTTCATTATCATTTTACAACAGCTCCAGTATTATTACAGTACATACAATTGATAATCTCTTAGAGATACAAATATAAACGTTAAGATAGTTTTATATCTAGAATATTTGTATATACTCTTATCTCTTCTTGTTTTACAATTATTTTTTTTCTTTGTTCTACAATAATTGATATCAATATCTTTTATCAGCTAGCATGCTTTCATATTGAAACAAATTTTATGTATTTACCGAATGTTAGATATCTGTAATGTTCAAAATTGTTGCATTATTATATTTAAGCTTATTCTGTATGCACGGCATTGTATTGTAATTAAAATTTTATATGTTATGAATATATTTGTATATGTATAATTGTTGATTTTTTTTTTTAATTAGTTTATTAACTTTTTGTTGATTCACTTTTACAAAAAAATATATATGAATATTAAATAGGTTTGTTGATTGTATTGTAAAATGTTTGCTTATTTTTTTTTTTTTTTGTTTTTTTTGTTTTAACTCAATTTATTTACTAAAATACGCTTATAAACCCATACTTGTAATTCAAAAGTATATATTTTAACATAGATTTAGTCTTTACCGAAAGGCATATCTGTATATAAAAATAACGCAAGTGTGCGGCGGCTTGATCAATTGTTTTCGTCACTTGTTTCGCCACTAAGTACGTGATTGAAGAAAGGATTTAGACCTTTGACAGCAACACCTGATATATTTATTAACAGAAAAGAAAACAGTAAATATTACATTCTGTAATTCGTTGTTTTATGCAAAGCTTGATAAAAAACCGTATACCAGGATTAAATCAATCAAAGAATAAAAAATGTGTTTGCAAGATTCAATCGAATGATTATGATGAAATGATCTTACCTTTACCAGCTGATTGATCTTTAGAATCGCGCCATTTTATAAATGAATCCTGCGGTATAACATCATTATCATATAATTCTCCAAATAGTTCACTCAGTAAACCTGTAAAGTGCGTTAAAATATATATTTTGTCTGAATAAATCCAGCACTTTCGAAATCATCATCAGAATTTTGTTTATTTACCTCTAGGATGTTCTAAACTATGTACCAAGAACTGCATAGCATATAAACATTCTAATTCGCGTTCTTCTTCCACGCCAATATAACGCTGAAGAACGGGTGTACAAACTTTTTGAAAGTTTTCTGTTTCCAGTTTATAACAACTATCTTTATATGTTATCGCGTAGTTACAAAGGGTTTCTGTCAAGCTTTTAATGAAGTGTTTGCCAACTTCAACAACATTGCCCTGGAATATGGGAATACAAAGTTTTTGTTATTTTAGTTTAGATATTTAAATCAATTATTCTTTGCTTTGAGAAGATATGAAATATTTGCAGAAAAAAATGTTGTAGCATAAAAAAATAAACCCAATTCTTTTTTTACACGGTAGATGCGTTTCTCAGAAAACCGTTTAAAAAAAAAATCGTGTAAAAAATATACGTTTCTTATAGTAAAATGGGGATACGTTCATGTCATCTGAAAACCGTGTAAGATGATATAAGAACTATATTTAGTTTGAAAAAACATGTAAAAAAGTGTTGAAAACTGCACATATTCAATTTTATTGAGCACTAAACCTTAAACTACATAATTCATACAGGTAGTACAAGCAAAAAAAAAAGAAAAGAAATCTGTTTAATGACACTTTAACGATGTAATATACTATGTAAATGTCATACGAACGAAATGGGTAGGTAAGAGTTATAATAAAGGGATTTCCCAGTAACTATAAACAAATTTTTTTGAACCTTCGAATCCGTGTAAAAAAAGAGTTGGGTGTAGTTACACTGTTTTTTCATATTTGTGGCTGACAGCCAACATTGTGTGAATTGAAAATACATTAGAAAGCGAAAGTGCAACTTAAAAGGTACTAATAATCTTCTGAAAAGATCGAGCAATTAGAGAGTTGTCTTTTAAATTTCAGAATGTCATTTTCATATTTTATTCAAACAACTTGAAGAATCTTTGTTTCAAATATGCAAAAAGCAACGAAATGTACAAAAAGAATTGAAAAATATTGTAAAAATATACAAATATCTAACAAAAAAAAAAAAAAAAAAAATTTGAAAATATATTTTGGAAATATGATTTTTTTCACGATTATTTTTTGATGTGATAACATCTTTGCGTACGGGGCTACGTGAAGAATGTTAGGTTAACAGAGCTCTGATCAGCGTAACTTCAACATGTAACTAACAGCGCGACAACAACCATATTTTGACTAGACGCCACTCCTGTGGACCGATCTTCTTGAAATTAGAATCAACTCAAATTGGCTATTAGTGATTCACGGGTCAGGGTCATATATAGTTTAGATATATAAAATGGTAAAATGGCTTCGGAAGTCCTCGGACTTGCATTGGTTGATGTGATAACATACAGTAACTTTACAAAAAAAAAAAGTTCAAAGTAGAAAACTTTTCAAAAAAAAAAAAGTTCAAATTTTTCAAAAACAAGTTCAAAATTTTACCAAAAAATGTTCAGTTTTCCAAAAAAAAAAAAACCAATGCGAGTCTGAGGACTCCCGAACGTTGATGTGATAACATACAGTAATTTTTTAAAAAAAAGTTCAAAATTTTCCAGAAAAAAATTCAAAACTTTTCTAAAAAAAGTTCAAATTTTTCAAAAACAAGCTCAAAATTTTTTCAAAAAAAGGTCAAAGTTTTCAAAAAAAAAAAAAATTTTTAAATTTCCAAAAAAAAAAGTTCAAAAATTTTCAAAAAAGAAGTTCAAATTTTTCAAAAAATAAGTTCATTTTTTTCAAAAACAAAACAAAAAAGCTCAAAATTTTCCAAAAAAAAGTTCAAAATTTTTCAGGAAAAAGTTCAAAACATATCCTGATAATATTAAATCAATCGGGCTGTAAGTATCGGAGAATATAACCTATTTGCAAAATTTCGATGTTAAGCGCCACCCAGCGACATATCATATATCATACAAACATATCCTGAAACTTTCAAATCAATCGGTCGGTTAGTTTCGGAGTATACAAGAGTACAAACCTACAGTCGTTTAATTTTACACATAAATAAGTGGCCATTTTGTGGTAGGTGCCACGCCCACTTTATATATCTAAACTATATATGGCCCATAAATCCCTCCTGATAACCAATTTGAGACAGTCGAAATTTCAAGAAGATCGGTTCACAGGAGTGTCGATTACAGTCTTATTTTCATATGGATGTAATCAAGCTCTTAGTTTCGTTGTTAGTTACATGTTAAATTTACGCTGATCAGAGGTCTGTTAACCCAACATTTTTCAGCATTTTTCACATAAAAATTTTGAACTTTATTTCGTTTTCCAATTTTTAGAGATTTATTTCATAATGCAATGAGGCCCCAGAAAATCAAAATATATATTGAAGTAACCATATTGAGTTTTGACATATTATGCCTTACAACATTGCAAAAATGAAACCTAAAAAAGAACGGTTACAAATAATTTTTGAATGATTTAAAAATCATATTATATGATGAAAAATTTTACGAATACGGCGCAAATTACCATTGACCTCTATATTTCTGTAAACATTTACAATTTGTTGCTTATTATAATAATAGTTAGGCTGATCACTGATAAACTGATTCACTGTTTCACTGACTCCCTGATTCACTGACTCACTAATTCTGTCACGCTGTTAGGGGGCGCTATCGTCCTTGTTGAAGTTCATTATTTTGAAGAGTCAAATTGCCATTTTTGCGTAGCATACTATTAGGTGTTGTTTGAATATTTCTGATTAATTGGTTATGATAGAAATTAATAAACTTCGGCCGCTTGGTGGCCAAATTATAGAAACTGTTAAACAAAGAATATGAATTTGGATTTCGTTCCGTACTTCGTTTTGGATCGTTTCTGGAAAACGATAGATTTCCATACAAGAAATTCAAAAAAAAAACGAATACGAAACGAAACGGAAGCGAAATGAATTATTTACCTTTTTTGTGTTTTGATTTTTTCCACTTTTTGTTTTGAAAGGGCAGCTTGAGTGCAAATTATAAAAACTTTTATAATTTAAACATGACAAATTTTGAACTTTTGACGCTCGGTAGATGGAGCAACGGAGCACAAGAGAAGTTTTTACTCAATTGATCATCATTTATCTATAGCTTTCGAAACTATTGATTGATTTGAAATTTACATATGTTGATATTTATGGTTCTTTGATCAGTATGTCAAAATAGGAGGAGGCAAAAAAAGATGGGTTAAGAAAGAGGAGGAGGATAAGGAATATGAGAATAATAAAGAGGAAGGGGCGCCGTAGGCGCGCTAGAACTTACTAGTATTATAATATAAATTTACGAACGTTCTTTGGAACAATGTATATGATGACAAATTGTACCAAAAAATATTGTGGTTGCTGACATATTATGCCTTACAACCTTGCAAAAATGAAACCTATCAAAATAACGGTTAAAAATCATAATATAGGATTAAAAATTTGCGTGATTTTTTGGTACAAGTTGTCTGCGGCGCAAATTACACTATAACTCTATTTTTCTGTAAACATTTTCACTTTGTTGCTTACATTTTGATATTTAATTACGAACGCTATGTAGAACAATGTATAAAATGAGATTTTGTACCAAAAATCGAGCGATTTTTATGTTATGGATATGCATAAATTAATATATTTATTTGATTATTTACATACTAAGATCTGCTCACTTATTCAAATGTAAATTTGAAGGGTGTCATCCACAAATTCTATTGAAACTATCCCATTCCTGTGAAACTGCACCTAGTATTTCATCGAATGCTTACGAATGACACATACCGCATTGTATCCTTTTTTTCTGTTGCACTGTGTTGATTCAACATTTTAAAAGAATTGAATTTTTAAACTCCACTTTTATCACAAAATATCACTTCTTAATAAATTAATTCTGAAAGATGAAGTGAGGAACATGATGAAAAGCTTTTTTCAAGAAGTAAGTGACCAACCTACAATGTTTCAAAACAAGAGAGACGCACACGTACAATGAATTGCAACATAGAGTTAAAATGGTAATCAATTGAGTAAAAACTTCTCTTGTGTTCCCTTACTCCATCTATAGAGCGTCAAAGTTATCATCTTTAAATTATAAATCATAAAATTGAATTTAAAAAAAAAATCACAACACCAAAAAAATTTCATAAAATTTCGAAAATTGAAAAATTTGTGCGAAATCAAAGCAATTCCAAAAAGTAATCCAAAAAATACCGTGAAAAATCATGAAATTTCTTCAATTTCTTCGAATTTCACAAGCCAACACACATTTTGTAGCCGAATTTGATTTTTTTTTCAATTTTTTATATGGAAATCTATCGTTTTCCAGAAATGACCCAAAAGCAAGCTGCGCGGAATAAAAAACTGCATCATAGCACGTTTTTTTTACGCTAAATTTTATGATAGCTTGGTTGAATTCTGAATATATTTGCCGGTCTCAATTTTTTGTTCGATTTTTTTTCAATTTTTTGTAAACGATCCAAAACGAAGCGTTTTGGAATATCTCACGACGCGAAAATTGTTCGTGGAAACTCGGAAACTCTCTTGCTCGTTAAGGCAACTGCAAAATATTTTCTCTCTGCTGTAGATTGAGAAGCGGCAGAGAAGATTGAGATTGAGTTTCACATCAAGTGTTATCTTTCCGAACGTTAATGTGATAACAAAAAATGTTCAAAATTTTTCAGAAAAAAATTTCAAAAAATAAATAATAAATTTTTCAAAAACAAGTCCAAAATTTTTTCAAAAACAAGTCCAAAATTTTTACAAAAAAAGATTAAAGTTTTCCAAAAAAAAATTCAAAAATTTTCAGAAAAAAAGTTCAAAAATTAAAAAAAAAAAGTTCAATTTTTTTCAAAAAAGTTCAAAATTTTTCGGAAAAAAATTCAAAACATATATATCCTGAAAATATCAAATCAATCGGACAGTAAATATCGGAGAATTTACACAATTTGCAAAATTTCGATGTTAAGCGCCACCTAGCGGAGAAATTTAGATACAATCCAGAAAGGCATCACTACCAATATATCCTGAAACTTTCAAATCAATCGGACGGTTAGTTTCGGAGTATATAGAGTACAAACCTACAGTCGCTCAATTTTACACATAAAATAAGTGATCATTTTGTATGGGAGGTGCCACGCTCACTTTATATATCTAAACTATAAGTGGCCCATAAATCCCTCCTGATAGCCAATTTGAGTCAGTCTAAATTTCACGAAGATCGGTCCACAGGAGTGGCGTCTAGGTCGATTACAGTCTTATTTTCAAATGATTGTTGTTACGCTGTTAGTACACGTTAAAGTTACACTTAAAAGAGCTCTGTTAACCTAACATTCTTCAGCTAGCCCCGTACGCAAAGATCACATCAAAAAAAAAAAAAACCTATAAGCTAGTAAATGTATTTGGTTATTATCAAAATGTCTTGACTGTCATAATAGTAATCGTTTCCCGCAACAAGACATCAGAAAATATAAAAAGTAATCTTTATTCCAAAAAAATTTGAGTACGATCAAAATGAATTCATTTTCATATCTTCGAAACTTTTTTCGGCTCAGCAAACCGAACGAATTGGTCCCTCAACGAACGAATTGGTCCCAAATTTAATAGACACTTTTGCCCGAGCGCTCACTACAAAACTGTCGGCAAAAGACCACTTCGCAATAAGTGTCCGCAAAAAGTGTCTGTTCTTGTTGCGTGTGAAAAAAACAAAGGAATAGCCTTAGCAAGGCATTTATGTGTATCAACGCACGCACAAGCGGAGGCGTCACACACAAGCACGCATACATACAAAAGACACTTTTGGCGAAAGTGTCTGAGCAAAGTGGTCAGCGAAAGACACAAGCAAAAAAAGATCCGAAAAAAACTGTTTTGATCTGAGTGGAACATCTGTTGAGCGAAAACAGGATAGAATCATAGTGTCCGTAAGAGAAGAGTTTCTTTTCGGACAATTTGAAAGTGTCGACAGTTTTTTGCGAGCTCTGTTTATAATAACAACTATTTCCGTATCGAACCCATAGCATCCGGTATTTGAGTTTGAGAACCGATAGTGGTAAAATAAAATGTTATCGTATTTTTTTACGCCCGCTGGACGTAAAAAATAATTAAATCGTTATCTGATTAACTGAAACTTAATTGAATTTATTTTGAAAAGTGCTCGAATTTGCAAATACCTGGATTGTGTTTGCAATTACCAATATGGTATCGGTAATACCAAAGTTGACATGAGCAAACGAGAAAGTGCTGAGTTAACTGAAAAGAACTTTAAAGGTGATATGAGAAAACCTGCTTATATGGTCAAAGTCAACCTACTTTGATGTTATAGGCGAATCTTGCACCTTACATTTTTTATGATCACTGTCAATGATTTGAATCAACATTTTATGTAACTCAAAATAGTTTGTTCTGGCAAATATCTGACAGATGTTAATATTCAGCTATATATATATACATTCAAAAACATAATTTCAATATATGTATACTTACATTTATATAATCTATTATACAATCCGCATTGGACCCTTCTCGAAGTATATGTTCAACACGTTCCGTCACGTATTTGACATGTTTTTCATGAGAGTCACGAATATCAATTGCAGGTTGTTTCGATTCATTTTCAATGTATTCGAATTTCTATAAATAAATGTGGAATGAACATAAACAAAATTCTATAAAAATTTAGAAATCAATAATTACATTAGATTCAATGAAATCTACAACATCCTGTTCGGGCATAAAATCACTCCATCTCATATTAAATTTCTTCCACATGCTGCGTGTAAAGTTGGGACCTATTTCTCGAGTGCAATACATTAAATATGTCTTAAGGAACTTCTTGCCCAAACTTGAGGGACTACTGTCTTTAAGTTGTTGTGTCCACAAATCATTTATTGTGATAATTTTCTTTACAATTAGGGGACCTGTTGAATGGTAAATATAAAAATATTTATGTGATTAAAATATGTTCATATTTTATACAAGCATCTTGAATCGAGTTGAATTATTTTGCTTACCAGTGAATTGAAAAATATACAACCACAGCTCCGGTATATCTACAATTAAATCATTTGCAAATTCACAAAATTCTTTATATGCTAATCTGAAATGTTCGACCGTGATGAAATTTTGCTGTATAAGGCCAGTGACAATATTTGCCAGATAACGTTTTTGCACTTGTCCAACTTCCGCCAAATGCAAATAGTTCGTTAATATGTAATACAAAAAACCGCAACGTTGCGTATCATTCGTACGTTTAAAGCATTCAAGAACAGATAAGCTAATAGTTTTGGAATTGGTCGCCAATTCGATCATTTCAGATAGTACTGACTTGAATAGTTTCATATCATTATCGCTTGGATCTTCAAATACAGCGATGGGAGCAGTCGTCGTCATTACACTGGATGACGAACTTTGTAAAGCTGTTGATTCAGAATTTAATTGCTGTTGTTGATCGCCACCCCCTCCGCCACCGCGATGATAAAGCGTATTAGTATTGGTAGTTGCTGTGTTTGACGGAATGCAGGATGACTAACAAAAATAAAAAAATTAAGTTAAATTATTCTTTTGATAATAACAAATTGTTTGCCATTTTTATATTTACCTTTCCTGATAGTCTTGTGGTTGGCATTTGTTGTGTATATTTCGAGTGACTAGCAGATTTTTGCATTGATGATGAATTCATCATACCACGTAGCTGTTGACCTTGTCTTGATGATGAATTTTCTCTGGAACCTTGTGATGAACCCGTACGAGAATGCATCACTATTTGAATAAATACAATATTTTATAATATAAGCAAAATATATATTCTATACTAACCACCACGATCACCGTAGCGATCACGTTCCATTGATCCTTTATGGTATGATCCCTTATTGCGTGGGCCACCACTTCGATCCCGATCGTTACGATCACGATGATCACGATCATTATTGCTTTTTTCCATTAATGAAGAAAGCACTGCGAATGAATTTGTTGGAGTCGTTGTTGTTGTTGCCGTTGTTTGTCGCGATGCGTTATTATTCCAAAGAAACTGTGCAACGCCACCCATTTTCTTCGAACCAATATTATCCATATTTTGTGTGAGCTTTTGAATTAAAATGAAATAAAGTATGTGAAAATTAGCAGCAAATCAGCAAGTAAATGTTTTAATTATCTCATTACTTTAGCTTCAACTTCTCTAATTGAAAAATTTTCATAAAAAGTTCGTGGCTCAACTCTTTTAAATTGCGATAAAAATTGTGAAAAGTGCGGAAACGACTTTTACTTTTTGGAGCAAGATTTATTGGAAGGGATGTACTAAATTTCATACCAAAATGTTTTATTTTCAAGAATTTATATCCAAGCGCGAAAAAATTAATTACGAATCAAATGTTTTTTTAACAATTTTGTTCAATTATCTCTACTCCTATTATCTATTTATTGCTTATGGTTGGACGAATGCTGATCAAGAATTCTAACATGTAAACTTTAGCGTGCCACCGGTCGCTCTTCGTGGGTGTTACAAACGAATACATTAACTTAATATACCAACTGTGAATGGTTGAAATATTGCATCCCCGATCTCATATCAACTCTCTCAACTGCATCGAATGGTTGAAAATTATTTATCATTGATGCTCCTATTATGAATTAGAGATTTCGTTCCAGTTGGTTGGTTATAACTGGAAATAGAATTCT
>JAWNPW010000209.1:0-20508 GCA_035078745.1 Diastata ussurica
TATATATGAACTCTAGTTTCACGTATATATCGATTTTTTGATGGGTAATAAGCACTGTCGCACAGTGTAATCAATATGAAACATCAACAATCGCCAAATTAACCAAGACTCTAAAAAAACAAAATTTCCATTTTGAGATGTCCGCAGAGCTGGCTGAAATTGAAGAAATTACCCCATAATAAATTGGAAATAAAATATTGCGGTTCGTTTTGCTCTTTTTTTTTATTATATCAAATTATTCTTACAATTATTAATATATAATATTAATAAATTGAAGTAAGTATCTCCACTTTTCTAGTATGATTTATACCAATTTATATTTCACATATCGCTTATTTCTGCAAGACCATCACAACTGAAAAATAAACAATTTTCAGTGGAAAATCGCCATATTTTCAAAATAAACAAAAAAACACATTTGAGTTATGATGGTGTTTACACGAAATTTAACATAAATTTTTGATACAAAGTTTCGAAGCTTTTATATTATATAAATTGTCGAAATATAGTTTTCAATAATATCCATTGCTTAAAAACACAAAATAATTTAATTGTATAAGTTGATATTTATACATAATTAACAACATCGCATAATAGCGTTATTAAAATTTCTTTAAGAAATATAAATATAAAATTTTTTATTTTCGATCGACATATTTGTAAACATTGTATATTCGTCTTAATACATAAAACTAACGTTTTCATCATTAGGTACAGATTTTCATTCAAAAACATTTTGAAATATTCAAAACAATCATTTTAGTAAACATATAAAAGGTTTTCACAAGCCCTAGAGCGGCAGTGCAAAGGAGAAAAGTGTAAAGTTTCCAAAAACAAAACACATAGGCACCTTTGCATTTTTGTTTTTGGAAATTTTACACTTTACTTTTATACTCTGTTACTTTAGGTCTCGTAAAAACCCCTGTTGTATTTAAAATTTTTTATGTTTGAAATTACATACATTCATATATAAATACGAATGCTTCAATAACTATAAAGTACATACCAATATATCCCAATTGTTGCCCAATAAAATATAATTTTGGTGATTTTCCACGTTAATAACCAAGATTATTTTAACTCGAAAGACAACATTTTATTTTTACTCTCAGTTGTTAAACTTGAAATCCATTAACCGAAAGTGCAAACGATTTTGTACAAAATATATAATTTCGTAAAATATATTGTAAGCATGTTGATCTGGTTTAAAATTACATATGTTCAGTCAATGCTATTGCTTCTTAATCATAATCCAAATAATATAAATTGACCAAGCTCTTATTCTATCTTTTATGATTCGTTCAGCTACTCTAACTAGTGACACGTCGATACGAGTAATACTCGATACTTTCTCCCGATACCAAATACTTTGTGTACTCGATGCTTTCATATGAGTATTTACTTGGTACTTGCTGTTAGTCTTTTGTGTTCCTTCTCCCTATGCTTATGTAATAGTACAAGATTCCCAGAAACTCTATTGAAAATTTAAAACTTGAACCATAATTTTCCAACCAATCTCAAGAACTTGGCAACATTTCGATAAAATAGAAAACAGCAGAGAGTCTGAAATATTTTGGTGGAAGATATAAAAGAGAATAAAACTCGATTAAAATAAATTAGAGCAATGGGCATAAATGAACATGTATTACCGAATTTATGCACAATCGCCCTAGGATTTGACTATTTGACTGCCGAACAAGGAGCTGTATCTCCGTTTAGAATATAAACAATAATTTGTTTAAATAGTTTCTATCTACTGAACCATTTTAAAATCAACAGTTGCGTGCCCATTGGGATTAAAGAAGTAAGATTCGAGTAATTATCGATACTGTTCATCACAAAGTTGTAAAATAATGAATTCTTTTCGGAATTAATTCATTTAACTCCCAGTCAATGATTGTATTTCTGGGTCTAATAAAAATAAATTATTCATTCAAGACTATAAAATGAATTGGGAATTAAAATTTTCAAGTCTTTAAGTCCCAAGTGAATTGAAGAATTAAAGTCTTTCGAAAAAATTCTCAAAGACTTACAATCAAAAAAGAATGTAGTAGTTCATTAATATGAGTACAGGCATCAATACTTTTTTCAAAAATACTTAATGAGTACTGTATCGAGTACTTCGCAGTATTGAAGTGTCACGACCAGCTGCCTAGATTAATAATGAGAAACAAAAGTAATTGCAAGTGTCTGACTACTGACCACGGAAGCAACTCGTTTAATGCAGCTCAAACATTGATCTTTTGCACAATTGACAAAGCAGTAAAAATACATTTTTCATAAAGCAACAATTACAGCAGCATAGTAAAAAGTCTGTTTCTCGGAAAAAGTTTTTACTTTCACTGCTATAGTTCTTTTTTCAAGAAGTAGAAGCGCATAAGGGGCAAAATTTCTCAAGGGAGCCCACATGCAAAAAATGCAATGATATCATGAAAAGTGAAAAATCTGCGAGAAATATTTTTTTTTTTTTTTTTTGAAAATTTTGAAAAAATACTATCGATATAAATAGTAATAAATTTTAATTACAAATATGGAAAAAATATTATTTTTGAGGAAAAATTTTTGAGACAACTCATGACAGTTTGTACCGCTATAAAATGAAAACCATACTTACTAGATGCAAAGTATTTACAGGATTTTCAGAGGACCAACAACACTATAAGTGTATAAAATTTCATTAAGGTCGGTGAGATATAAATTTTTCGGTGGACACACTTGAAAAATTGTGATACATAAGCGAAATTATTTTCTTGCTTTCAATAATTTTGCCGCAGGGACATTAATTGAAATTAAAAAAAAAAGAAACAAATTTCGTTAACTCACTAACATTGTGACAAAAAAGATGTAATTATTGCATTAGAGAAGCCCTTAGTCAGTAGGAAAAGAAGTGCGCTGATAAAAAATTTATACACTTTAAAAGAGTGTGGCTTTTAACTGGTTCTGAATTGATAACAAACTTAATATACTATCAGGTGTAGCTTAACAACATCAAACCGATCCCTTAAAGCTCTCCAACGGCTTCAGATCTGAGATAAAATATGTACACTCATCGACAAAAAAATCCTTCGGTTTAGAAGTTTGTTTCACAAATAACATTTATATGCAAGTTTTTTAGGTATACTCAATTCTTATTTTTTGCTACTACATGTCACTTATACAATGAAAGTCGTGTGTTAAGCTATTTTTTATGCTATCTTAAGAAAGTATTGAGTGTATGTAGTGTGCATCGTAGTATATGGGGAATATTTTATTTTTTTTTATTCTTGGCAATGAATAATAAAATTTTATGGAAAAAGCAATTTTACTCGCATTCTTGTGTCGGATAAATATCCGCGCGAAATATTCTAAATATTCCTCATATTTTTAGTTCATTAGTTCCGCAAGGTGGAGTTGCTATCTATGTAATTTAACAGAACCTTTAGAAACGTTCAACAAACGTCGGCATAAGTATTTGACAATCCCTAATCTTCATTATCTGCGCTTGGTTTGTAGAACTGTACTAGATAACGGTTCATATATTATGCTCAAAACAAAGTGCATATCAACAACAACATGTACGCTAAATATTTTATCTACTACTTTCTGCATTCTCTTTCGACAGATAAAATTGTGATAAATTCTTTTGCTAGATATCGAATAAAAATAAATTTAAACGTTTAGCGTTTGCTAAGGAGTTTGTTCACAAACCAGTAGAGTTTTGAAGAAACTAATGAATGCTCATTCCAGCACAATGGGACGAACCTAAAATGCCAAAAGAAAAAAAGAACGAAAAAAAAACATGGTGAAGGCACAGTAATGTTGTGGGGGTGTATGCTTATAACGGCTTCGGAGATCTTTGATGTTAAATGATCACGCATACCCGTCAGGCGACAATCTCATAGGGGCGTCATTTATCTTGCAATAAGATAATGCCCGGTGTCATAAAAGTAAGATAATCACCAATTTCTTGAAAGAGATTAGATTAAATATGTTAGATTGGCTATCTCAAAGTCCACTTTAACCGTTATAGAAAACGTGTTTGCCTATATAAAACGCAATAGAAGTGTAACTTCAAATAAAAGCAGAGAAGCCATCACCGAACTCAAAACTCTTTGGAGAGAGGTCACTCCTTAGGTTCTTTGCATTCATTGGTAGATGCAGTACCTGAACGGCTTTTAAAGCAGAGATCGGAAAATTGTATTACCAGCCGAAATTTGATGAATACATATGTATTAGTGAAATCGTGAAGAGACACCTCAGCAAGAACATTATGTGTTATTTAACGCGTTAATGAACGAATCGCACTAACAAGCTAGCTGTTAGGCTCCATACAAAATGCCTGTTAAAGTTATAAGAAAATTTTTCGATTTTCGGGAAAGAAATAACAAGTTTTGTATCCGTGTGAATCTTGCATCTCGTTCTTACACATAGAATTCTCTACTAATGAAATATGTAGCTGCGCCGTTAGCTTTCATTGCTTTGTAGCATATATTCAACTTTGCAAAATTTCGCGCGAATTCGGTTGCTTCCGAAGCGCAGTGAGCATGCGACTTGCAAAGTCAAGAGTACGGGTTTCAAATCTGACTTCGGTAAATAATACTCATATTTTTTTTTGTTTTTTTTAATTGATATTTGATGAAAAATATTATTATTAATTAAAAAAAATCATTAAAAAAAAACAATAAAAAAAAAAAAATTGTGATTGGGACGGGAGTCGAACCTTGAACCTTCAGTTGTTAGTCGAACACTCTAACCGGTACGCCATCGGTCTATGTTAAAAATTTGACATTAAAATACCTAGTGAATCTAACAGATCAATTTTTTTGGTAAAAAAAAATGAAAGAGCATCTATGCAAAACATCGTGCTTAGCTCTTTTCTCATAATTTTTGAATGTGCGAGTGTGTTAGGGCTGTCTTGCTGGGTGATGTATGCGCATTTTTAGCAAAAACGTCTAATAGAATCTCATATTTTTTTTTTGTTCTTAATTAATTTTTTATATGGAGAAAAATTTCAGCGCTTTTTTGGCAAAAAACGCGTTTTTTTAATGAATTCAGTGCGTTTTGAAATTCAAAAGTTGGCAACACTGGTGTGCACTATTGCTACGCTAGTGCAATCACTGGCGTACATACAAAATACGTTCAATTGATGCTGAATCGTTATGAAGTCAAGATCAGTTTTGATTGTTTATGTTTCCATTTATGAATAATAAACTAAAATTAAAAAGTAACATAAAATAATGGAAAAAAATAATAAGAAAAAATAAAATGTAATATTAAATTACAAAAATATATATTTTTTATTATTATTTTAATATCAAATATTAAAAAATAATATATATAATAAATAAGTAAACAATTTCTCAAAAATAATCAAAATATTAAATATGTATCCATTAACAAGCAAAACAGATCTTACCTTCATAACGATTCATCATCAACTGAAAGTATTTCGTGTGTATGCGCTAAAAATCAAAAACGAACGAAACGAAGCACAAATAAATTATATTTGGAGTGTACACAAAATGCACAACAGCGTAGCACGTACCTATTTGCATGGCATCTCGATTGAGACGACGTTTCGCGCATATAGGAACTTGTCTAATAAAGTAACACACTTTGCGGGCCTCCGTTCTAGAGGTTATTAAAGACAAAGGGGACTTTACTTTTTATTAACATATTTTTTATATTTTTCATTAATATTGAACAATAGTTAGTTTTATTTTCTCACAATTTCCATTCGTCCAAATACTTATGCCAACGCATATAATTTAGTTTTTTTCAGAGTTTTTCAAGTTCATATGAAAAATGTTCGCAGTGTTGTTGTTTTAATTTGAAATGATCAATATGTTAAAAAGAAAATATATTCATAATTATGTACATAACATATTAAAAATTAAATAGAAATAAGTTTTTACTTCATTTTAGAAATGATTTATGTGCGTGAAGTGCTGAAGTAAAGCGAAAGAAAATGCAATTGAATTGGAATTTTCTCAACACAAGTATCAGTGAGTAGTGTAAAATGTATCAAAATAATAAATAATTGTGATGTTTACCCCATAAACAACATTTAGAATATAAAGAACAATTTTTTCTACGACAGGTAGTCAATATAGTGAGCTGCAGATGAATAATAAGCAACCAATCGATATTTTAGGAGGATTTGCAGCTATGGGGTTGTTGGACCAAAAAAAAAAAATAATTCTCATGACATTATATTTTTGTAACAAGGGGAAAAAGCTTCTCCAACCATTTGAGTTACGCGTGTTATATTTTATTCGCAAACGGAAGGAACCTACATTTTATGGCCTAATCGACGAGAGGCGACGATCGCACAGAAAAATCTTTTTAAAATGAGAAAAATTATTTTCTGTTGTAGGTGGGATTAGAACTCGCCAAGGCCATACTCAGTAGCCCACGCATTAGCTCACTGAGACGCGGTCGTCGGTTGTTTGATCAAGATCAAGATCGACATAGCTATGTATGTTCGACCGTCTGTCCCAAAGTTTGATGCAATTTGGTGACTAGGTTTCATATTGTTCAATAAAAAACGCATCGAGCTGATTTAAAACTTGTTTCGGCAACAAGAATAAAAATTATACATTGTGTAACATGTTAATTATAATTATTAACTGCTGAATGGCTCCACATAGCAAGGACGCGCATTTAAGTGAAATACGTTTACAGTTACGCTCAGAACAATGTTTGTATGGGCTACAAGAAAATTGGTTGGATGGCATATAAATTCAGCTGGTCTAAACTTAGGTCAAATTTTCCGAACAAAATTTTCAAATTTTTATTACCTATAAGGTTATAGCACATGAAAAAGTTTGTTTGATAATGATCATGGTCAGAATTTTATAAATATTTTTAACATTTTGTTTGGAAAGGCTTAGATAGAAGCGTCCTGGTGGTTTTGTTAAATAAGCTTGATATTAGAAGATGTTTGGTTGAATAATTTTGTTTTAGAGATTATATTGAAAAAGAATTCTAGCTTTCCTGTTTCTAAATTCTTCTTAATAAATTTGTGCGTGAAATAATTGCAACTAACTAAACACTAAAAAAAACTCTTAAGCTAATTCACATAATTGGATGAGCGAATTTGTTTTTTTGTCGCTGAGTGTATTTATTTATATAAATAAATATATATGTACCAAATTTTCCTGAATTCATAAAATCAGTTATTTCCAAACTGTTCTTTAACCTTAAAAATAAAGAGTGAGCACTTACATTTTAGCATTTTCAAATCAATTCACTTACTCCAACTTGATACCGCTATCATCAGTGCTTGACCAACTCTTATCCACAATTTCGGTTAATTCTAGCTCAATATCACGCATCATACCGCTGTCAATGCCGGCTTCGCCACTTTCTTCACCCGAAAGCGTTGATGACTTACGTTTTAAATGCATTTGCTGATCGATTGCCGTAGTCGATGTTGAATTTTCGTTACTGCTTTTTAGTCCTTTCCAAAAGTTATTTGAAGAACGAACAATGCCCAAATGGTGGTTTGAAGGTAGAATGTTACTATTCCAGAGCAGCACAGAATCACTTGGGATAGTATTCTAAAATCGACATTTTCTAAAATCATCAGTAAAATATTTATATATTGGACATATCTGTGGACAATGGACAAAACAACGTATGTATTCGAGTTAAAAATTTTTAAAATTTATATAAAAAATTATAAACAGTGATGTTAAAAAGTAAAGTTAAAAAATATTTATTTAGATTTCATTGTAAATGTAACGGTTTTTGTCAAATTTCCATAGATATGTACTTTGCACTATTATCATTATGTTCAACCGTTGCATAGAGCACTTGATTTATTTTCAAAAAGTATACACAAACCATTAGACAATGATAATTTTGCAAAATGTCAACGAAAACATGCTTTATTCACGAAATTTCTATTGCTTTTTTCATTTCGCTCCAGTTTATCCGTTTTTGTGTTTCTTTTTTCATTCGGAAAGAACAGAAGGCATATCGGAAAGAACAGAAGGCATAGTGTTACAAACATCGAATATTTAGTTGAATCGATTTAGATGGACATTAAAATTAATAAGTTGCAAGTTTAGGGAAGTTTTGCAAAATATTTGCAAACTATTAAGAATTTCTTTTGATTGACAGTCAACCGCAAATTTTGAATGCAAATTTGTATTTCCTTATTCATTCAGAACGGTCCCGTTTACCCGTTTTTGATGTGGTAACATCTTTGCATACGGGGCTAGCTGAAAAATGTTTGAGAAGGACTGTTAACTTTAACAGTGTTAGTACTTAACATGTTAGACACTTAACAGAGCATTGATGATATGAGACTACACAGGCTGAGACTGATCTTCTTGAAATTTAGACAGCGTAAGATTGGCTATCAGAAGGGACTTATGGGCTATATACAGTTTACATATATAAAGTGGGCGAGGCATCTCCCATACAAAATGACCACTCATTTTATATGTGAAAGTGATTGACTGTAGGTTTGTACTCTATGTACTCCGAAGCTAACCGTCCGATTGATTTGAAAGTTTCAGGATATGTTGGTAGTGATGTCGTTCCGGTTCGTTCTTCAAAATTTATCCGCTAGGTGGCGCTTAACATCGAAATTTTGCAAAAAGGTTAATTTCTCTGATACTAACCGTCCGATAAATTTGAAAGTTTCAGGATATGTAGGTAGTGATATCTTTCAGGTTCGTTCTTCAAAATTTCTCCGCTAGATGGTGCTTAACACCGAAATTATGCAAAAACGTTAATTTCTCTGATACTAAGTTTCAGGATATGTTTTGAACTTTTTTGAAAAATTTAGAACTTTTTTCTGAAAAAATTGAACTTTTCTTTGAAATATTTTGAATTTTTTGCTAAAAATTTTGAACTTTTTTTGAAAAATGTTGAACTCTTTTCTGAAAAATTTTGAACTTTTTATTTGAAAAATTACTATATGTTATCACATCAACGTTCGGGAGTCCTTTTTTTTTCTATTTGTCCAGCGGGATAAGGTTATACGAATATAGTTATAACAAACAGTCCGTTTCATAACTAATCATCAACATCAATTTCAAATTTTTCAATATTGAATAGACAAATAGCTCCAAATGTTGTTATGGTTACAAACAAGAATATACAAAAGGCACAGAGGACCGTTGCTCTAGATAACAAGTGTTCAAATAATTTTAATTTTACATGTTTCACAATTATATCTCCACACAAGCAAACGCGAATTTCTTACTGTCTGAGCAAAAGTTGGAACATACATAGTTGTTTGTTCAAAATACTTAACTGAGAAAGAAAAAGGTGAAATTAAGGACTTTCATGAAGTTGGGGTCTCCATTATTCGAAATCGGACGCAATGGCGTTACAATCGCAAATTTTTTGAAGGAGACCCTGCGGAATGCAAAAAACGAAAGGACAAAAAAAAATTATTTTTGCGGGAGGTAACACTATTAACCACGATCCTCAACCATGTTAGGACCGACGGTGCATGTTGAAGAGTCATAACCCGCTAGAGGTAACCAAGCTCTTACAAACCGGGAAATAGGAAAAAATCTGCGATAATCCAGGGTGTCAAGCGAACCGCGCCCAGTGGATGCTTTGAAGCCTGGATAAGCGGAAAAATTTAAAAACAAAACAATAAAAAGCGAGCGGATGAATTATCATCCCAGATCGTTGGCCACACCTAGCCATGCTCGCAAAGATGGATTGCCTCAAGGGGAAACTAAAAATGGCAGATACGCTGCTGATCTGCGAAAACGTTTGGCTAGTTTGCTGGTTTAAAGGCACCCAAAGATGCATCTCCCGCTGTTAAATTCTAGAAAGACCAGACCCTATAAAGGTAAGTTTTTCCAACAGGCGCAAGGCAATGGGAGTTCTTCGAACAGCTTAGCTACGATTAAAAGAAATGCGAACTAAACGTTTCTGTGTCTATCACTTAACTACATTGTATGTTTTTCCATTTTATTAATTTTGAACACTGACACTCCCCGAGCACAGCCTGTGAACACTGTTCATTCGATAACGTTCCTATGGAGAGCTTTGGGTTGATATTTGACATTTACATAAATGGAGCTGCTACTTGGAGAAGTTAGCGGGATGGAGGAATGGATTCAGAAATTTAATCGGATAGTGTATGGCATCATTAGTTTTCCATGCTTATTTTTGTGCACCTTGAAATTTTTTAGGAGGTATTCATTAAATGCGTTAACATTATCGTTTTTGGGCGTTTTGATCTCTTAATACAGGCTTCCATATTATCAACTCTGGGTCCTTTTGAACAAACAATAAGCTTACAATGTCGTAATACTTTTGCCATGTGGCTTTGTTTAGATATATTGCACATGCGTGAGATTGAGTGGTAATTCAAAAGTAAGTGACAGCGATACCTAATAACCCAACCGCCGAAGCTATTTAATAAATCAATTCCAAGATATAAAAAAAGACATTGGCATTGTCAAGTAAAAATGTACACTCACCCCTTCGGTGAAGCGCTTCCCTGAATTCAACAGGGAACTGTAAGAATGATTATTCGTTAGTATCATCTCTTAACAAAAATCAATTTGTTAATCACTGGATGTGAAAAATATTAAAAATCAGAAAGAAAGTTATAGTCGTTTAAGAACGAGTACTCACCACCTTCTATATTTGAATCTGGACAAAAAATCCTTATAAATTGCTAAATCAACATTAAATAAACCAGTGTACGAAGTGGATATTTATATTATTTGTGGGCATTTATGCACCGAATTCAAAACCAAATAATTAAATTTCAAAATTGTCACTTGGTATGGCAGATAGATCTGAATATTATCTGGTCTTGATAATTTTTTCTAGAATCTTATCCTTTATTATGAAAAGAATAATAAAACTTTATATATGATATTCGGCCATATATCTTTATAAACTATTTTCCATATAAGTGTATTTTTGTTCGAAATAAGATAAGGGCCTTTTGTATGGAAGTTACGGAATTGACAATAAAATCTTAAATACGACATTTTATAGAAATGTATTCATAAACAAAGAAGTTTCCCATACTAAGGCAGCTATAACGAAATTTGATTCGATCCGCCAAAGTTTCTCGATTGAACTAAACTAAATAAGAGTCCACGCCAAATTTCATCCCCATATCTCAAAAAATATTAAACAAGTTTGCATATCAACAGCCAAGTAGACAGACAGACATGGATAGATCAATTTCTATATCGATACTGATCAACAATATATATACTTTATAAGGTCTCCGGTGCTTCCATTAAGGCAATTCATGAATAGTCCAAAGTTAATATACCAATTTCACCTTCGGTGAATGGTATACAAAATTTTTGATCGAAACAAAGCATTAAATTTCTGTTACTATATTATTTCTGTACCGGATAAACGACTGTCTAATAGAACCGTTCTGTTCTGTATTCGGGATGAATAAAGAAACACAGGTTTTGTCGAATATAAGAACACGTTGGTAAAGAGAAATATTTAAGGATGAACAAATAAGTTTATGGGAAATGTAATTATGGACTTACCTCATTTGGATCAACGTTGCAATTATCTGTCGTTTTACTTGAAGAATGAACACTATTTAAGTCGAAATTTAATTGATCGTTTGGTTCTTTATCTATTTCGTTCGCAGTGTTTATGTAACAGTTCAAGTCTTCGAACTTCGAATATGTGGAGAAATTGTTAAACTTTGTTTGGATGCTATAAGTATTAGATCGATCATCATGTTGAAGAGAAAGCAGTTGCAGAGCCGTATTGTCATCGACAATTGAAAAAACAGAGCAGTCTAAATCTCTGGACAGCAACGCATGTTCTTCTGTTGAGTGTTTACTTCGATCGGATTCATTTGCACTGTTGCTCCATCTATCCTGATGCCTATTGGCCTCATTAGGAGGTGTTTTATATATAGGACATATTGGGCCGAATTTACTTTCCAAAGTGCTGTTTGTTGGAACATCTAATGTTGAAGCATCATCGTCAAGTATAGAATCAGAGCGCACAAAACTTTCGCGATCATGAAACTGATTTTTAATACAAGAATTGTCGATAGCAACTGGAGATTGACAAGGACTACCATATTTGTTGACAGTAGTGCTGCTGCTCCAGAAAGGTGAAGAATTAGAAGCATTTCGCAGTTGAAAGCTATTGATGTCATTACGGTTGCTCTTCTGCTTCATGTAGCTGGTCGAATTCAAGAGGGCGGTAGCATTAACTCCACATCCGTCACTCGTAGTTTCATGTACACATAAAGATCTATCACTATTCATCCGTTTCTCCCGAAAAAATGAGGCATCAGATGATGTGACTAATGGCAAATTAGTTGTCATCGACAATGTTCTCGGAAGATAATGTTGATTGGACGGATGAAGTAAGTCATCTTGCTGAACATTTGAATTTAGCATATCTTGTCGCTGAGAATCCCATAACTTGTCCATGCCTGTTTCTTTCACAAACGAAACATCTATCTCTGTGATATTTACATTTTTGATATCATTTCCAAAGTAAGTTGGATATTGATTAAAGATTTCAGATTTACGTTTATTACATAAACTTTTGCAACTTTGTGTACAGCCTTGAACTGAAATATTGTTTTCTTGTAAAATCGGCGGGTTCACGGTGCTTGAAATATTAGATGATTGTGGTAGTTGTGGTTGAGTTGAAAGTGGTAAATAGAGTTTGGGTAAATTACGTATTCCGATTGAAGATTGTACAACACCGGCCGGCGTTCCTGGTGTTGTCTTGTAACTCACGCCGCCACAAAAACGTGGTTCAAACCGAAATGAAGGTAACAACATAGCACCATTGGTAGATAATGAAGAAGGTGATCGACTATGATGAAGTGGAGGTATGTAATGTTGTTGATGACCAACATTTTGTGATATAGCATGCAAATGTAATGGTGAGTTAGACTCCATATAACCACATTTGCCACTGGATAGCGGCGGAGCGACAAACCTCATGGGAGGTACAGCTATCGATAGTTTATGGGATGAGTTTTTTCCATCCACAGGATGAACTGTTTTTTTTATATCAAAACTAGGCAAGTAAGTTTGTAGACCTGAAGAAACTTGTTGAAAAATTTTTCCTCTATTTTTAGCACGATAGCAGTCAAGTTCTTCTTCAGAATGAGCAAATGTACAACTTGCACCGCGAGGACATATACGACGCACAGTGAGGTCTCGACATAAACTGATCTTATATTTGACGTTCTGGTTATTTTGATTTACTGCGGTGCACTCTTGTAATTTACGGTTGCCATGAAGTTGTAGAAAGTCAACTAGGCCCACCACAGCTTGACGAACTGCGTCCAGGGCTTTAGCTACATCACTCCATTGTCCAATTTCCAAGTATGGATCTATATTTGCTAAATATTTAAAATGGTTATGCAAACTAGCTAAATTAGCTGGATCATTTGTGCGTTGTAACGCAATAACGAGCTCTTGTACAGATTGCGCGAACGAGGACGGCGTCTGGAGCTTATCAATAATGCTTTGCATGTGAGATTTATGAAGCGTATCGCCATACAATAGAGATGACCATTGCTCGGGTGCTATTCGAAGACCTGCCTCGGTAGCTATTTGAACAATTTGCGCGTCGTGTTCACGTCGCAATGCGTCGTACGTGCGAAACTCTTCTTTAAGTTGCATGAGCGAAGAATCTGCTTCCCGCTTTGAAACTTTAAAACAGCTAGCGCGATACAGCAATTGAACTACATGCCCGATGCTAGTTTTTGACGCCTGTGGGAAGTGTGGTTCAAGTCGTTGAACAACAAACATAACCAGAACTTTGCGCGATAGAGCTGATCCGTCCTCTAATGCCAACAATACTAGTTTTAAAACTTCCTCCTGCATAGCAGGACCCAAAAATTGACAACCACGCGAACGCACTGCCGCCCATAAATTCGAACTGAGCTGTTGTGAACTTTGGTGTTGTAAAATGAGTTCAGTAACGGTACGTTCACCTACAGAACGTGCTGCTTTTAACGCTCGCACTCTCCCTTCTGCTTCCATTAATTGACAGTTAACTAATGTAACAAGTTTTCGTTGCATTGGTCGAGTCAAAATATTGCCGTTACTGAGGAAGGATTTCAGGTGCAAAGCCAAGATTTCAATGCATTTTTTACCCAGTTTATAACATTTAAGGTCATCAGCATTCAGATTCCGTACGCTTGATGGTGTATTTTGATTGACGTCAATATCTCCAAAACATCCAGAACCATTTCCAGTACCGTTTCCACAACCGACCAATTGCAATAGGGCATAGTTGATTGGTAGATTGTCAATTTCAGTGGTAATTGAAGTCTAAGGTAAAAAAGATTAATTGTTTACTGGTTTTGATGACTGAAATAAACTATTAATAATTTAGTAGCTTTGCAAGGTACTTTATTACTTTATGGACTAATCCACATGAGAATCTACCACGTCCAACAGCGGATCGGCGAAAAAAAAAATTGCAATGAATAAAAATGCTTTCATTTGGAAAATGCTTGAGCAAAAGCTCAAATAACGACTTATCGGCATACATACAGCGTCCAAATTATTCCAGATGCTATATTATATTGGGTTTCTTAAAAAAATAGTTCCCGTTATTACATAAAACTGCCCTTACATATTTGATCATTCCAGCCACATCCGTTCCTTCTGAGCTCTTGTTTTCAAAGGCCGGTACAACATTAACCAAAACTAGAAATCGTCTAAAAGGAAAAAGGCTAGACAATCTCTTGTTTCTCAGCGACTGTAGCCCTGAAGAATGAGAGTTTTAAATAAACTATAAACTGCATATTAGGAATATGACTATTTTGTAACACCAAATTTACATGCTACCGCAGAATAGGATACGTTTAAAAATAATATTGGGAACATTTTTCGGTAATTTTGTCGTAAGAATCCACCAACCCCAATAAAGGTTTTGATAAATTTCTGGGTTTTTGTGAAACAGTTTCAAAATTAGTCATCTTATATTAGTCAAATCTTTGGTGACCATTATTAATTTTCCAATATACAAATTTCTTCCATAGACCTCGGAGTTCTACCTCGCGTTTATCGCAGGCTTCGGTGCAAAATTCATTTTTCCAATTTTTTTTTACATTTTGTGGGTTAGAATTAAATAGAGTGTTACTGACTATGACGAACCATCAATATTTTCTTGTATGCTATATTTCTTCCATAAAACACTCTATCTTGTCATTTGAGATCACTTCCCATACAAAATTTAAAAAATATAGTGAAGTTAAATAAATTGTTTTGGGTTAGATAGGTGGCTTTGATATAGAAATTCTTCATCGATTTGGATATATAGTATTTCCGTTTTGTAAAACACCTCGCACTTTGAATTGAAAATTTATTACTTACAATAAACAAGTTTTCAACTTTTTGTATGGGATGTGGTTTTAACTTTGTCTGGTCCTATCTCTTGGACCTTCATGTCATATGACAAAAAGTGGCACATTTAAAAGATATAAAAATGAAATGAACATTTCACCTACCTAAAACGACTATTTTGAAAGTTGTTTCGAAAAAACACTCCAATTTTATTATTACAAAGAACTTTGTTGGTGGCGAAGGTTTTTTCCAACAAAGCACCCACAAATATTTAAAATATGAAATGTATTCTTTCGTGTAACACCATGTTAATATGGTCTTACAAAATATTCATATGCCCACTGGCTATATTCGTAAGTGTCACTCGTGAAAAGTGAAACATTAACGAAAATGTCACTGCCAATGTGCCCAAATTGGGCGATTTATATCCGCTTGGTCCATTCGTGCGTGACAATTAGAGAAGGCGCCTAAGGCAATTTTGGGCGATTTTTCACCACAAAAATATAAAATAATTTGTTATTTAAATTCATTTTATCATTTTATTTCTTTTTATGAATTATAAAATATCAGTCCTGTCCTGAGTGAATAAATTATTTCCACAGTTCAAAAAGTGATATTTCCACTGGCACAGCGTTAGAGACAGGCTTTCTCTAGTGCGAATGAAATGTTTTAACTGCTGCATTTCGTTCCCAATATCAGATAATATGAATTCCAAATTGAATAGCTCAATATATAATTCGAGTAATATCTGCATAAAAGCATTACTTAGAATCCTAAGAAACTAATACAATAGAAAAAGTTTTTGATGTTGGCGAACTTGGTTTTTTATAAACATGAGAGCTTTTGCAATGGTAACGATTATTATACCTAATCAATTTTTCTTTCATAAAATTCAAAATATATATATAGGTTGGGCGATCATTTTTTCATGAATTTCATACAAAAAATTTCCCAATTTTATTTTATATTTATTTTACACAAAAATGCGCGACGGTTAAGTTGATATTGAATCGTTGCGACACTAAGATGTTATGTTATTAGTTTTGTTCGTATTTCGCTCACATGATTTTTTGTATTTTCCAATTGCTGTGTTTTAATATTTCGACTTTTGATTGTTGTTATGGTCAATTTATTTCCATAATTTTTGAATATTCCATATTAATACTAATATACAAATATTTTAAATTATTTAATATTGGAATTTATTTATAAGGTAGTGCATTATATTTTTTTTTTTTTTTTTTTGTAAGATTTTTATATCAGAAAAAATTATAATAAAAAATAACTACTAATCTAATACATAAATTTGAAAAATCTTTTCCCATCTACATCTAAATATTAAATAGTTTTAAATATTAATTAAAATGTAAATAATAATATTAGTATTAATATGAGATATTTAAAAATTAGTGAAAAAAATTAACAATAACACTATGCGCCAAAATGAGAAAAAATGTTTGTGATCGGCATACTAATAAACTTTTCTAATGTAAAAACCAGAAATGTAGCAGAATAGTATCTTTGGCATACACCGAAGCTTCTATACCGTTGTAGTCGATTATAACCGACTACTTAAATACCCTTCACCTTCTATATTTGAATTTGGACGATAGTCTTTAACTTCAACTTCTTTGGATGGCAATTTTTGTGAAAAGTTCGATGCTCAACTCATTTAAAATTACAAATATTCGATTAAAATGGTGAAAAGTAGGCGAATCACGCCCAGTTTTGGACAGAATAGTTATATCATTGATTGGCATATATGTGCCATGAAAATATTGTATTTTGTAGGATTTATGGCCATAAAAGTGTCAAAAATGACACAAAAACAAACATCGGTGCACTGGAGGTACCCGAAAAAATGATCCGATGAAAAAAAAAACCCTTTAAACTTGCGAATGGGGCACATATACAGAGTCTGTGTGTCAAATTTGGTTCGAGTATCTCAACTCCTAATGGCTAGTTTTTGCTTACGGTCGGACGGAAATAGCTAGATCGATTTCTCTATCGATGCTGATCAAGAATATATATACTTTATATAGTCTCCGGCCACTCCTTCTGAGTGTTACAAACGGATACACAAACTTAACATACCTTTGGTGAAGGCTATAATGAAATTTCAACACGTGATAAAAATATATTTTCTTATTTTATTCGGAAAAGATTTTATATTTCACTTTTAATAACATAATTTAAAATAAATGAGATATTTGAACATAAAAAAAAAAGCAAAAAGTTCTTTCCAGTTCATTGAATAAAAGCAGAATCACAAAAAATGCATGGACAAAATAATAAGTACTTACTTTTAGTAAATGCGAATGAAAAAACGACTGATGAAATATCATCTTATTTTTGCGTTTTTTGATCAAGTCATCAGTATCCACTATATAGACCTTTATTTTTGATAACTATTTCCATTTTTTATAACTATTCTTAATCAACTCCGGAGACAGGCTTAGCCAGCTCAGTAAAATATCATCATTATTATGAAACAAAAGTTCGACCAACTTTGAAGTACGCTTACGATCGTTATCAATCGTAGCGGCATACTTTCCATAGCGTAAGGCAACATGGTATTTTCCAAAATATCCTTATATCCGAATCTGGTCATCAACATTCCCATACCATAATATAACCACCTCCGTGTTTGACGATCTTTTGAGTGAAGCAAACGTGAAATTCCTTGCCCTTGGGACGACGAACATTTTAACTGGAATTATTTCCGAATTTATATTTATTTAGATTCATCGCTCCACAAAATATTACGTAATTTTTCCCACCGTCTGGTCCGCACCAATCTAAATGGTCTTTTGCGAATTAACATTCGACTAACTTTGCGTCTTCACATTTTTTGTTTGTAGTGACGAAACTCTTCTGGCTATTCGATCTAAATTGACATTTTATAGTCTTCGACGAATTGTTCGGGAGGAGATCACATTGCCGATATCGGCTGCTATGTCTCTGGAAGATGGAAATGTGTCCTATTTTCAGAGAGTCACTGGTGATCTCTGTCGTTGTCGATGCCCTCTTTGGTCTCTCGCGGGTTTCTACATTTTTTATTGGTCTGAGAACAATTTGCACAAAAAAAAACCGAACCACTCATGGTTTTAACAATGAAACGAATACTTTTTCCGTCATTTCGCAGTGTCGAAACTATTCTTTTCTCTTCGGAAGTGCAATGATTACTTCTACCCATCTATTGAATTATTTTGTTATTATTTTGCTATAACTAAATACCAATACTTTGAAAATAACAAACCCTTTTATTTAAACTGATCGAATTTTGAAATATTTGAAAAAATGCTCAATGTACTTATTATTTTCACCTACCAAATATTGCGATACAAACTCAATAAGAAAAGAAAACATGGGGAAAGTCCCTATATATTTTGGATGTGCAAAAGTATTGCCATATCGAAATTAATGAACTGAATTGAAAGTTCCATGTCTACACTTAAAAAATAAAAAAAAAAAACGTGTGATATAATGACAAAACTATGTACTTATTTTTTTGGCCATGAGTGTATGTTGGCCCACTGAACACGGAAAACGCAATAACATTTTTTTCTATAGGTAGAAAGCAGTTTTGAATTTTTAATTTATTTTTGTAAATAATCTCATATATCTCGAGTTCAAATCAACCGATCTTGTTAGAAAAAATGGCAAACTAACGATAATTAACTATGTACATGGAGATAACCATTTTGAAAAAAATCCATTGAAGAATAAAGAAGTTATACATGATGGAGGGATGATTCTAAAATTTGTCTGTTTCTTTCCTTTATTTGTTTTTGCCCATTTAATGCCGTAATATGGTTTTTCGAAATAAAAATTACGTGTTTGGTGGAAGAATATCCTTTTGTCACCCATTTGTATGGTATTGACTTTTATTTTGCCAACGAAATTTGAATCGAAAAGTCGAAAAAATATCAAAAACAAAAAAATTCAATAAAATGGCATGTACATTGTACAGCCATGTACAGAGTGATAAATTCAGAATGATAGAATGATAAATTTACTTTTAGTGTTTTTGATATTGAAAACGATCATGCCGAGGTCGCCGAGATGCTTATAGGGAAAGTATTGGTCGACTCGCGATTACGTAAAGACACCAAAAATTTGCGAATTAGAGCCCGCGTAGGTAATTACGCGTTCGAGTGAATTTGTGAGAATGTAATTAATGCGTATATAATTTAGTGTTGAAAATTATAATGCTACTTAGCTGTTTATAGTTGTTAATGTTTAAGACGGCAGCCGCTGGCGTTGCGTGGACTTCTACTCGATGACAACAGGTAATACAAAAGAGAGCGATCGAAGAGTCTGCCAGCCGTTTTATACCCATCAAGGGAGTTGATAGAGCTGCGTTCAGATAAATTATCCGATCTCTCAGCAACGCCAGTGGCTGACACGTTACAGGGTTGTAATTATGCTATAATAATTCTAAAGAATTATGAAATGAATGATACTAATTAAAATTAATCATTTGGTGACGTCTTGCGGCAATAGGTTTTTTTTTTTTTTTTGATGATTTAGATAATTTTCAATTGAAATTTTCATAGCAAAATATGACTTTTTCGCCAATTTCGCAGCACTACTACGATTGTCCAAGTTGGTTAATAAAATTTGTAGACAATTTAATTATCGTTAGTTTGCCATTCTGTCAAATTAGATCGGTCGATTTGAACTCGAGATATATGAGATTATCGACAAAAAAAAATAAATAAAGAATTCAAAACTGCGGAATCCTATCCATAGAAAAAAATTTTATTGCGATTTTCTTATTCAGTGGGCCAATATATATGGGAAAAGTTTAGTGGCATGCCGATCAAAAAAAGTGATGTGATTTTTCACCGTAGTGCGACCGAAATGTAAATGTAAACAAGCAAAAGCAATTCCGCCTCCACAATGACGCAACATCAACTGCACATCAATTGAAACGCCGATTCGCAATACAAACAAAAGCGAAGAAACAAAACAAATTTTCGCTGTCTTTTCGCGAAATTTGTACTCGATTCCGTTAAACCATTTTATACTTTTCTATTGTTATTTTTAACTAGTAAGTTCTAACGCGCCCTAAGGCGTCCGTTCATAATTATTATTCTCATATTCATTATCCTCCTCCACGTTCTTAACCCATATTTTTCGCCTTCTCCTATTTTGATGTACTGATCTAAGAACCATAAATATCAACATATGCAAATTTCAAATCAATCAATCAACCGGTCAG
>JAWNPW010000210.1:3676-20478 GCA_035078745.1 Diastata ussurica
GCCGATGAAGCCATTACCGCTGGTCGAGTCATATTCTGCGATAGAGAGGAATACAAGGCGAGTAGCTCATCGTGTCTGAACAGAGTGGAGGAGGAGGTTATGTTGGAGATCAGCTCAAAAAGGCAAAGATCTTTTTAAGAGAGCTTTTCACTGACAAAAATGCTCAAAAGAGGGAAGTCGACAACAGAACCGAATCCAAGATTCAAAACCGCCAGTGATGCTCCCTAAAATGGGCTTGTAGTGGCACTCATTGACCGCAGCGACCCCCTGGGTAGGATGACTCAGCAGAGGTGGAAGATCGTGGAACTTAAACCGGTCCATAACATGCTCGAAATGATGCGAGGTCCCAAAAAACCGGAAGGCGTGCCAACATTTAATGGGGCCGGATGGTTTCAAGGTTTAAAAATCATTAGTTGCAACAACCAACAGTCACTTGATTGGTGTAAAGGCACGGTAAAGGACCTTGCTGATCAGTGGGAAAATGCAAAATGGTTGGTTGTGGACAGAAGCGAAATACCATCAACTCCGAAGGCGAAAGTGGTATTCCGATCGACTTAACAGCCGACGAGACGTTGATTATGTTAAAATGGTAAAATCCGGACATCGCAACCGAGGACTGATCGGTTCTAAGGGTCATCGATTAGGCCGACCAGAGCAAGGGTTCAATCCTTATCCTCCTGATAAATAAGGATGCTTAGAACAATCACTATCCAAGGTTTGAAAAAATTGCGTGGGGCGTACGTATACCTAAGGTTAAAAAAAAAGGAAACCTTCGAATGATAACGAAAACACGCTGGGAGATTTATCAAGGTTTTAGCGTCGCATAAATTTAACACCTTTTACAGCAAGGAAATTGGTAAGAAACGCTCAACAATAATGGCGAGAAAAAACCTAAATATAATCTTACTACCCAAATTTAGTAACAACGATCTAACAACGGTGAGTTTCCGAGACTCAAGGGCCTCACCTTCCTACTCATATCGTCGTATTTGGCTCATGACGCAGAATCTCCACCTCCAAGCCTGAAAGAAGTCATTAATGAGACGACGAGGCGAAAAATAAGTGTCGCAATCAGCAGCGATGTAAATGCTCATTTACATCGCTGCTGGATTTGAGGCCAATCAGCTTAACCTCATTTCTACTCAAAACAATGGAGCGTCTTCTGGATATTCACATCAGGGACAGACTACCAAAAAATTACCTTTCAGCATCCATACAAAAGTACAACGTTACAAAAGACTCCCTAGCAAATGCTTTAAGAAAAGCTTGCATTGACTCCCGAATAACATTGTAGAATCTCTACTCAATCGGAGAGTTATCTCAGCTGAATGGCGACACTCAAAGGCACAAAAACACGTAACAAGAGGTACCCCACATGGAGGGGTACTTTCACCGCTCCTATGGGTGCTTATTGTTGATGAACTCCTAAAGTCTATGCAGACATACGGCATTAAAGTGGTAGCGTATACTGATGACTCGGTGATTATAGTTTCCGGGAAGTTTCTTAACGAGCTATCCGAACTTCTCGAGAGCTCTTCAAAGCACGTTAAAAAATGGGCATCAGGGAATGGCTTAGATATAAATTCACAAAAATCTGAGTTAGTACTATTCTCCCCCAAATATAAAAATCCTAAGTTCAGGGACATTAAGGTCGCAGGAACAGTCCTGACCATCTCTAAACAAGCCAAATTTCTAGAGTTCTTTTAGACAAAAAACTGTCCTGGAAACCTCATATAGACAAACGCATGAGAAAGGCATACAATGCATTTTATGCCTGTAAAAAATGTTTGGCACAAATTGGGGTCTTGAACCAAGGGTGACATACTCGATATACACTTCAATAGTTTCCAATCCTACTACATGGAGTGTTAGTCTGGTGGCACGCACTTAGAACCAAATACATTGCAGATCCTATGGAGAAAATTCAACGAATGCTATGTATTGGTATATTGGGTGCGCTTAAAACAACTTCATCACAGTCACTTAATATTGTAATGTGCCTATTACCAATCGACCTTTTTACAGAAAGTGTAGCTTTCAAAACCGCACTAAGACTGAAAGAATCGAATTGGTTTAGGTGTAAGATATATGGGCATAGCAATCTTACTGGTATCACGGATACCACCACTGATTATCTATCTCCCAGAATGTTCTTTGATCGAAATTTCGAGATAGAGTTTCCATCAAGGGATTATTGCTCAACGCTCCAAGTCACTAACAAAACAACACTTGATATATTCACCGATGAATCTAAGCAAGAGACAGGTGTTGGGGCGGGTTACTACATACCGTCTCTAGCCATTAGCAAATCCTTCAAACTGTCAGAGAACTGCACTACTTTCCAGGCAGAAATAGCGGCAATAACTGTGGACGTGGAAGCCTTGGGTAAAGGCTGCTCTGGCGATGAATAATCTTCTATGTGGACAGTCAAGCGGCTCTCAAAGCGCAATGCAATGTCACGATTAAATCAAAAACGGTTTCCGAGAGCCTTGAAGCAATAATAGCACTTGGAAAATGCAACCATGGGCAACTTCAATGGGTGCCAGGGCACATGTGAATTGATGGGAATGAGAAAGCGTACGAACTTGCTAAACAGGGAGTTACGTCTGACTCATATCTCGCAAATATAAACGACCCTCTCAGCTTTCACTTTGAAAGAACAGTCGACAACATGTTCGTGAAGGCCAATAGAAGATGAAAGAGATCCACATCAAACAAAATGAACAAAATCTTTTGGCCAGAATACAACAAGAAGAAATCAGACTTCGTTATCTCACTAACACTTGTGGAATGCATCCTGATGGTAGGCATCGTGACAGGACACTGCTTGATAGGAAGGCACGCTCAACGAATGGGTGTGAATGGGTATGAAATAATTGGTGCAGGAACTGCAATGAACCAGACAAGGAAGAATCCATGGAGCATCTACTCTGTCACTGTCCGGCTCTGACAAAATGCAGGCACGGATGTTTAGGACGGGTATTCTTCAACTCACTGATATCACAAGCATAAAACTGAAGGACCTACTCAAATTTGCTAAGAAAACGCAAACGTTCGTAATGGATGAATGTCACGAACCAGAATTTTCTTTTAACCAAAAAATGGCGCACTATGGAAACAGCAGTGGTCTATGTGAAGCATACAAAATCAAACTTAACCTATGGTAGCTATATCTAAATATTAGCCGATCTTTATCATTTTTTTTTTTTTGCTATCTGATGGAAATGATAATAAAACCTTTATATAAAATTCCATGGAAAAATCTTCATAAACAAAAAAGCTTTCCGTACAACACTCTTTGTATTCAAAAAAAAAAAAGAAGAGGAAGAACGCCTATCAAAATTGTCACTTTGTTTGGCAGGTATATCTAAATATAATACGATCTTGATCATTTTTCTTTTTGCTATCAGATGGAAATGAAAATAAAACAATACATATCAAATTTCATGGAAAAATCTTCATAAACAAAAAAGTTTGCCGTGCAAGACTCTTTGTATAAAACAAAAAAAAGGTGAGGAAGAACGCCTATTGAAGTTTTCACTTTGTTTGGCAGCTATACCCAATTTTTATATGATCTTGATGATTCTTTTTTTTATCTTATGGAATTGATAATAAAAGCTTATATACGAAATTTTATTGAAATATATCCGCAAACAAAAAAGTTTTCCACATCATGGTTTTTGCGACCGATTTTGATACTTTTGTATGGCAGTTATATGTAAATCTGATCCGATCCTGCCAAGTTTCGCAGGTGAACTGAACTGAAATAGAAAAAGACTCCTTGCCATATTTCAGCTCGATATCTCAAAAACAGTGGCACAGACTGATAGACAGAGAGACAGATATACAGATCTATCTAGACAGACAGACATCGCTAGATTAATTTCTTTTTCGATGCTGATCAAGAATGTATAATATATATTGTATATACTTTATGGGTCTCCGATGCCTCCTTCAAGGCGATTTGTTTAAGACAATCAATCTGGAACTAGCGGATCCCAATTTCTATGTGCCGTCTCAGAACACAGTGTTTGGTTATATTTTGTGTAGGCCGGTTAATAGCTCTACGAGGGTATCTTCGACATGCGTGTCGTGGTACAACGAACAAGATCTCAGCGATCAAATTAAAAAATTCTGGGAGATTGAAGAAATCACAATGATGAAACCCTTTTCTGAAGGTGATCTTTTTTGCGAAAACCTGTACAAAACGGCCACTTGACGTCAACCCGATGGTCGATATGTAGTACGATTACCGTTCAGGGAAACGTTCCGAGCAGAACTAACTTTGCGCGTCTCACGATATATCGCATATAAGCAGTTTATGCACATGGAAGCAAATTTATCTCGAAAACCAGAACTCAACAGGCAATATCAGGAAGTACTCGCAGATTATTATTCTCTTGGTCACATAGAGAGAACTCACTCGCAAAAAATTTCATCTGAAGGTAGTTTTTTTTCTTACTATTTGCCCCACCACTCTATAGTAAAGCCAGATAGCACATCCACTAATGTTCGCGTTCTGTTTAATGAATCAAGAAGGTCTCAAAGCGCCAACTCCCTCATTGACATATTGCACACTGGGCCGACCTTACAAACTGATTTGATGACAATTTTGTTAAATTGGAGATGCTACAAATATGTGTTCAAGGGCGATATACAAAAAATGTATCGTCAAATTCAAGTTCACCCCGAACATCAACAATATAAAAAAATAATTTTCCGACCCTCCTCTCAGTCAACACCACAAGACTATCAACTGAAAACAGTAACTTTCGGTGTAAATTGTGCTCCCTTCTGAGCAATCCGCGGTAAAGTCCATCATCCAAAAGGAAACCAACGCAGATGACATACTGTCAGGTGCACATGAAATCCTATCCGCAGTCGAAGTGCAAAAGCAATTGATGCGTTGCCATCGGCAGAATTTCCTCTAAAAATTATCACAGCTAACAACAAAGAACTACTTCGTGGTGTAGCGCAAGAGGATCTGTTGAATGTCAATTTCTTAGATTTCGATGAAGTGTGCTCCACAGAAGAACTAGGCATTCGCTGGAACGCAATCACTGACTCGTTTAGTTATACTATTCGCTCATTTGAACAAAATCAATCCGTTACCAAACGACAAATCTTGACCCTCATTGCATCGTTAATCGACAAATTATCCGGCAAAATTACTGATGCAAAGCTTGTGGCTGCAAGTCGTAGAATGGAATTTGCTGGAAGTTACCAGCAATCTAAAATATCAAAATACCCCGATGGCTAGAATTTTCCCCTACAAGCAGAATACAGATTCACGGTTTTTGCGATGCATCTAAAAAGGCATGCTGTGGAGAACGACATCTCCACGTATCTGTTAGTAGCCAAAATTAGAGTGGCCCGCCATCAAACGACGAGTCTCCCTAGATTAGAGCTCTGCGCTTCAGTGTTATTATCGGAACTTGAAAAACGGTACTTCCGTCAATGCAATTTACTTCATATGACCTCTTTTTATGGACAGATTCAGCGATCATTTTGGCATGGAAACATTGTTGGAAAACCTATGTAGCCAACAGGGTGGCGACCATTCTTCAAAATGTTCAGAATGCTAATTGGAAGCGCGCTCCCACTTATGATAAGCCGTCACCCCTGGGCACCCTCGAGTGTACGCCATTAATCAAGAATCCCCTGTGGTGGCATGGGCCCCCGTGGTTTTTACAGCCTGCCTCCTACTGGGCAGTACAGAGAGGAGCCATGGTAACCGTCCCAGAAAAGGAATAGATTGCTGGCATATTCAAACAGCGACAGATGATCTCTAGAGTGTTTTTTCGAACTACGCCCATGCCTTGAGAGTGGTTAGCTACTTGTATCGATTTATCAAAAATAGCAGACGAAATCGTCAAAGGACAATTGAAGCCTCGGCACTAGAGCTCACGCAAAAAGAAATCGTACTCACAAGAAGAAGTCTCATTATAGCCACTCAAAGATATTTCTATGTCGAAGAGTACAACCAGTTGCATCTTCGTGAACGGATTTCGTGGAAAAGTCTCCTTCTACCATTAAATCCAACACTTGACGAATGCGGAGTAATGAGAATGAATGGACGTCTAGCTAACGCGTCCCTGCTATATGACGAACGATGCCCCATTATCATTCCCGAAAACTCTTCTTTTTGTAAGTACTTATTGCGCATTATTCATCAAATGTCCCTGCACGGGGAACATCAGCTCATGCTGCTCATTTATTTCTCCTCACGCTTCTCATATGGGTGGTCTAAGAGAGTGCGCCGTGAAGAGTTTCAAGTCCCATTTTAAAAAGATTGCTTCTAACTATAAGCTCACTTTCGAGGATTACAACACTCTTCCCATTCGCAACGAAGCCGTGCTCAACTCGCGAACACTGATGTCCATGAGTGATAGTCTTACGCGGCTGTCCGCTGATCTCCATCCCAGAATCACCGGCCTCTGACAAACTCTGCGTTTTGCCAATCCATCATTGACATATTTCAATGCCCCCCTCACTCTCGAGGCCTCTGCCTTAAATTTTTAACACATCTCCCCCCGTTCAGATTTACAACTTGTAACTAAGCCAAACATTCTCCAAATGAAGTCGGAGATTTGAATTTATTTATTTTTTAAATTTTGAGTCACTGGGAATTTTCTCTTTTGGCTCACATCATAACGATAAATCACTGGTAAACACTTCATGTTAACTAAAACAGGCTTCACCTGAACGAATGGTCACTTTTGATTTTCCTCTTTTTTCACCGACCGTCCAAGGGACAACATCTTGAAAGAATTATCTCCTTTTTATAAATTTTTTATCAGATCTACGATCAACGAAAAATCATCTACGATGAACCAAAAATCATTAAAATATTACAGCTTTAGTATAAACTCATAATCTTTGCTAATCATTAATTAATTCGACTACAAACGAAATCATCCATTTGTTAATCATTAAATAATTCAAATACAACGAAATCATTATTTTTGTTAAAAACTCATGAACTCATATAAAAACAATTACGTATGCAAATTAACATAATTCATGATAGTTTTGAATAGAGACAACATCATTACAACATTTGTGCAGAAACATTCATAATCCTTCGCATCAAACGGGTCATAATTTTTTGTGTTCGAAAATAAATCACCAGTTTTTCGTCACATTACCACTATTTACGTGTTATAATTCACTCATAATATTTTCTAATATATTACAATATCGTGATTACACGATCCACATCAACTCCACGCTTTTCATTTGAATGGATTTCATACATCAATTCCCTCTCTTCAAGCAGCGACCACTCACGGACTTATTCACTCGGAAAAAATTATCTTATTTAGGTATCGTTTACACACAAACTTATTTAATAAAGGGGATTCTGTTGATGGGGTTTTATGTAAATTGTAAGTCTCTAAAAAAAATAAATATATAATATATGAGGCATTCACCCTTAAACGTTCCAGTCAAAAATTAAAAGTTATATAAATTATTATCCTATATGAAATTAATAAATTTCCAAAATATTAACTTATTAAAAAAAAAATTGTAAAAATTAGGGGGGTTGGAAGTTTTCACTTTTAAGGTGACATTAATATTTTTAAAATCGTTTAACTATAACAAAACTTTATCGATTTTAGTTCTCAAAAAAGGCATTTTACATGTTCTTTTCATTAATAACAACAAAAATTAAAAAAAAAAATGTTCACACCCCCCTTTTTCCAAAATTAACCCTTATTTTTCAATTTTGACCTCAATGGGTATTTCAAATATTTTTTTAGTTTCGCTATTTCGAAAGCCTGATTTCTTGTCTTTAAAATGATATTAGTTAAAATAGGATGAGCAGTATTACAGAAGTTACAAACGATTTTGTGCGAGTTTTTCTTTCCATACTTTTTTCAAAATGAGCGCTTATTTTTGAATTTTGACCGCAATGGGTAGTTTAAATATTTTTTTAGTTTCGCTATTTCGAAAGCTTCTTAGCTTTAAAATGATATACATTTCTACATGGGAGGAGCAATATTACAGAAGTTACAAAGGTTGTGGCCCAATGGTAAGCATTGGGTTGTCAAATCCCGAAATATAAAAGGCAACCCTCGTATATTGTAGTTACTCATAGCGCAATAAAAGTTAAAACAACTCGCACTTTGAATTTAAAGTTTATTAATTATAATAAATAAGTTTTAAAAAAGTAATAAAAAATGTTAACTTTTAATAGATCTTCATGTTGTATGACAAAAAGTTGCACATTTAAAAAATATAAGGGTCAAATGAACATTTCACCTACGAAAATCGACTATTTTTAAAATTATTTCCCAAAAACACTACAATTTTATTATTACAAAGCAGTTTAACGTATTCTATCTTGTGATACTATGTAAATATGGTCGTACAAATTTGTCATATACCTAATCTACATATAAGAAAAAACAATTATCTTGACACAAAACAATACAAATGTATTTCAAGTTAAGTAATATTAAAAAAAAAATCATGCAACATTGCATGATTCGTCTCCTCATTTTAAGAATCATATTTTCTTGAATGCGGTAAACTTGAATTTTATCTTGTTCTGTAATGTCGGAACGACCGTACTGAAAGCGAGGTTTACTTCTTGCAATCTTATTTTTGAAACATCTTCATCAGATTCTTCAGAGCCAATATCTCGCTCAGATTCATTACAGCGATTTTTCATAAGGATAATTTCTTCTTCGGAAAAAACAACAAATAGAGGAGTATTTTCATCGCACTTGAGCCAAGTTTCTATTACCTCAGTGGTAAACTCGTCCACTATATTCATTATTTGTTTTATTTCTTTTCTCTGTCTTTTTTTTGCTGATCCCATTATAAAAATTAACACTAACAATCCTCAATTCTCCAGTTTCAAAACCCAATTTATATGCTTCTGAATGATCGTAAGCAAACGAGCGGAATCCCCAATTTCGTTTTATTCACATTATGCTTAATTATTCAAAAGCAATCGAAAAAAAAAACTAAATAAAATATCCCAGATAACAACTCTATAATCACGGTTAATCGAGCCAAAAAAAAAAAAATTTATTTATTAATTCGCCCACATCTGGTTGGGTTTTATCAGCTAGCTTGGGTTTTATTTAATAAAATAATGCAATTTATAATTAAAGGTTTTTCCGTAAAATTAAAATTTTTTAAAAATTTCGCTGTTGAGCGCCACCTACCTGAGAATTTTGAAACTGCGAACCTAAACCGCATCAATACCAACATAATCCTCAAATTTCAAGTCAATCGGAGTGTTTTGAACAGCAATTAGACATTGCTGTTGTTTGTTGTTCGAACTATGTGATCAGTTTATCGCAGCAAATGATAAAAAAATGATACGATGCTTGCTGTGGTTGTTCAACGAGTAAGGTTTATTTTCTACCAATTCATTTTGGCTGCTGTTCTCTTTTCTTAACTCTAATTGACAACAGCTTACAGCATACTTCAAACTGCATAAGTTGCATTTATCGTACATACTAAATTAGGCTTTTCGATTATGTTACATTTTTACTTATTTATTTGATTGTTTTCAAAATATACTTAAATTAAAAATTCAAATTAGCGATGTTGCCAAACATTCGGGCCCTTTTGATATATCTCCATATCAAATGAAATAACTTAAGGCATTGGTAGTAATGCCATTTTGTGGATAGGTCGTCGAATGATTCCATTGTGAGTTTTAATGCCCGCAACACGGACCATACCACCGGAGCCCACAACAGCATCCACCACTCTGCCAATCAATCATCTCTGTGGGGCATATTGTCGTCGTGCACCATTACGAGCGCGCCAACCTCTACGTTTCGCTGCGGTTTGACCCACTTGGTTCTGGTTTGTAACTCGAGCAAATAGTTTCTGCGGAACGCAGACCAAAACCGTCCCTTCAGATACATGATACGCAGCCACCGCTTCGAATAAGTCGGTATTTCGCCGTTTAAGTTGGGTTCGGGCACGGCCTTCAAAGAACACCCGACCAGTAAGTGCGTCGGGGTGAGCGCTTCTCCATCGCTGGGATCTGTTGACATTGGAGCGATTGGCCTTGAATTTAGGACCGCTTCTACCTCGACCAATATGATTGAGAGCTCCTCGAACGTCAGATTGGCGTTGACGACGGTGCGATACAACAAGTTCTTCATCGACTTGACGGCTGCTTCCCACAATCTACCGAAATGGAGTGCGCGCGGGGGTATGAACTCGAACGTTATGCCTTTGTCTGCTACATAGGTCTCTCAGTTCCTTCAATTTGGTGTTTGCTCCCACGAAATTTGTGGTGTTGTCGCACAGAACCTTCTCCGGCAGTCCTCTCCTCCCGATGAACCTTTTAAAACATGAAAGAAATGAGTCAGTGGATAAATCAGAAACAGCGTCGATATGAACAGCTTTTGACGCGAAACACACGAATATAGCTACATAAGTTTTGTAAAGAGGTCTACCCCGAATTCTATATGACGTATATATCGGGCCACAGAAATCAATACTTGTTATTAAAAACGGCCTAACTGACACTAAACGGTCTCTAGGCAAATTTCCCATAATTTGGTTCATTAACTTCGGCTTGTATTTGAAACAATGTGTACACTTACTAACCACCTTACTTATTGATCAGATCTTAAATCGCATTAGGCCAACAAGTGCTCTTGGTCCAGCATGGCAATTCGATAAATGTAAATGAGTCGCGTACGAGACTACGAATCGCGATTTGGGCATCAGTAGCGGATACTTGGTACCATACGGTAGTGAAGAGTTCGACAGTCGGCCACCCACTCGCAACAAAGTGAATTTTCAGGTTTCAGTCTTTGAATTTGTTTATTCATCGGCACAGATTTGTTGGTATTTTTTATCTCTTCAGCATACACCTCATGCTGAATGGTTTCGACTATTTTTTGGAATGCTAGATCCAACTCTTTTGCTATAATTTGTGGATCTTTTTTATCATTTATTGTAGGCTTCATGAATCGATACACATAAGTCAGAGTTCGCAAAATTTTCAAATACGTGGAGCAATTTTCGATGATAGTGGTAATTATGTTAGTCTCTTTTTCGACAACGAGTACGACTGTTTTAGATTTTCGAATTTCGGAAGCTCTTAAACCTTCAGAAGGCTCAAAATGTGTATTTGTAATTTCCTTCCGTTTCCTTCAAAAATGCTGGCCCATCAAACCATATTAACTGGCACAATTCATCCACGTTACAACTTCGTGAAACAATATCTGCGGGATTGTGAGCAGTTCCATTGCAGGTCCATTCCTGGAGATCCGCTACCCTATTCCCAACGAAGGTAGATAGCAATGATGGGTGTTTTTTAAGCCAGTACAATACGATTTTAAAATCGCTCCAAAATACGACATTTTCTACAAGCGACATTAACATACGTGCTATCGTTTTCCATACTTTTGCCAGTAAATGAGCGGCACATAACTCAAGCCTCGGGAGGGTTTTAGTCTTGAGTGGGGCAACTTTCGACTTTGCTGTAAACAATGTAGATTTATAATTGTTGTTGTCACATTTATTTCGAATGTACATGCAACAGCCATAAGCGTGCATGGAGGCATCAGCGAAACCGTGTACTTGTACTTTTGACAATGAGAAAATATTCGCAAACCGAGGCACATGTATCTCTGGAATTTTTCGGAAGTTTTCATTGAAGGTCTCCCAATTTGTAGCGATTGACATAGGGACCGACTCATCCCACTCCAACTTGTTCAGCCACAGTTCTTGCAAAAGTATCTTTGCTTTTGTAATCAGTGGACATAAAAGACCTAGCGGGTCAAATAGGCGCGAAGATACTGACAAAATATTACGTTTCATAGCCTTCAACTCGTCATAGTTCTCCATAAGATTAAAATAGAGTTCATCACTTTTTGGATGCTAAACTATGCAAAGAGTTCTTGTGGTTTCTGTATCGTTAAACGTGATTTGTTTTTGAATATTGTCGCTGTTTTTTAGAACTTTGTGGCACGAATACCACTTTGCCAACTTAAACCCAGCTGAGCCGAGAATTTTTATTAGCTCATGCTGAATCAATTCAAGCTCTTTCAAAGTTTCATCGCCTGACAACAAATCGTCTACGTAGAAATCTTCTTGGATTACCCTCGAACCAACAGGCATGCTTTCTTATTCAATACGCCAAGTTCGATTAGATAACGTTTAGCTAAAAATGGTGCTGGTGACGTGCCATATGTCACCGTATTCAGTTTATATATTTGAATAGGCAAATGCGAATTTTCACGCCATGGAATAAGTTGAAACTGTCGGTCTGTCTCTTGAACTAGAACTTGCCTGTACATTTTTGTTACATCCGCAGTAAAGGCGAATTTACGACAACGAAACTTTAAAAGTGTCATATCTAGCTCAGGTTGAATCGTTGGCATCGAATACAACTCTTAGTTTAGTTTTCAAACTATCAGGCCTTACGACAACTTGATGAGGTATGAAATAATGAGGCCCAGTTGGAATAACATTCTCAAGTTTTGTCATGTGCCCTAGCGACAAATATTCGCGCATGAATTCAATGTAGCTTTCTTGAATGTTAGATGTCTTCATTAGTCTGCGTTCAAGAGTCAAGAATCTTCTCTTTGCCGTTTCATACGACTCTTTTATACGGCAGGCGAACTTCAAACCGACCATTTTGTAATAATTTTGTATGCTCAGCAAAATGTTGTTTACAATTAATTTGCTCTTTTGAAAACTTGTTGCGAATTGGGCCTTCCTCTATTTCCCAAAATTTACGCACAGTAGCGTCAAGAATGGTCAGTTGTTTATCGCTACTTTTATTTACCAGCCGAGCATTGTCTTTTATAGAGTTGGTAACGATTCATTCAACTTTATCTGACCGACAGACAGTAAGTCGAAAAATATGTCGGCTCCAACTAACAAGTCGATTTTTTGTCGTTTCTTGAAATGAGGATCAGCCAGCTCAATATTCCCGGGACTTGCCACGAATCGACAGGCAAATTCACTTCGGGTTGAGAGCTATAGAGCTATTACCCAAAAGTCTGCCCGGAATTCGTACTCGTTGACCCTTGTTTTTACAGTGGCATTAACTTGATGCTTTAATCTCGCACTCATCTCCCCAATTCCCGATAAATTGAGATTTTTGAATTGGCGTTTTAATTGCAAAATATGTGCACACTCCTCACTCATGAAGTTAATTTGTGAGCCGGAGTCTAAGAGCGCCCTAACCAAGTGGGTCCTACTATAGCGGTCTTCACTTTTAACTAAAGCAGTAGCCAATACAACGACATCGTTAATATAAGAAACATGGTGTGACCACCGCTGTTTAGATTGTTGTGGAGTAGCGGAAGCCGCAGCGGCCGCCGAAGTTGATGGTAGCACTGATAAATTATTGATATTTGCATTTTTTGATTGATTTTGCACCTCATATCTATGTAGAAGTGTGTGATGAGGTCGTTGACAATCGCGACATTACGAACGAGTGCAATTTCGAACCGAATGTCCTTTTTTTAAACAATTTATACACATTCGTCCTTTTTTTAACAATATCACACCGTTTTTCATCTGGCAAAGCAGCGTAAGAATTGCAATTATAAATTGAATGGTCATAAGATTTGCAGTGTTCGCATTGCTCGCTGCTTTTCGCTTGAGTTACTGCATATGATGATTTATTATCTTTTTTGTATGATTTATTTTGTTGGTTAGCATTATCAGACTTGGCTGTATGAAATAACGCCCAATGAAATAAAGCCCACAAAAAAAAAATTAAATAAAGCCCACTTTTTTTGTGAGCTTTATTTCATTTTTGTTAAAATGAAATAAAGCCCATTTAAAAAATGACAAAAAGCCCACAAAAAAAATTAAATAAAGCCCACATAAAAAGTGGACTTTATTTCATTTTTGATAAAATGAAATAAGGCCCATTTAAAAAATTTAATAACGGCCATCCAAAAAAATTAAAAGTAGACGTTTTTTATTTTTTTTGTATTTCAATGTTAACAGTCATCTGTAAGATGAAAAATTAAATAACGTCTATTAAAAAAATGTGCTGTTAACATTTTGTATGAAAAAATAAGATAGTGTGCATTTTTTCATTTTCGTTGAACAGAAGACTGTTAACATACTAATTTGAAAAAATTAAATAATGCCAACTAACAAAATGGCTTCTGTTTTGTTATATAAGAATAATATAAAAATGTTGAATGTTGAAAAAATTATACCAAAAGAAAACACGATTATTTGGTCCGATTTTTCATAATATACGTTGTTCTAAACAGCATTCATAATTAAATATCAGAATATAATGCCCTTCGTACACTGCCCGATAATTTATCGAAGATTTATTAAATCTAAGCTATAAATCTCAACACACTCCACTGAAATATGAGGATTTAACTTTTTTGAATATTTTATTATTTATTTGAGTTTTTGACGTCTATAAAGAAAAATATGCGATTTTTTAAGTCAAGAAAAAAAATGTAGTATTTGCAATGCTTTCGGCTTCCACATCATATATATCACCGAAAATAAAAGGGTCAATTAAAAGAAGAGGAAGCTATTGTTAGGCGAATTTTAGCAGAATTTTGAGCAAAAGTTTCGCAGTTGCTCGCTCCGAAATATTCAAAGAGCAATTACCCAAGACAAAACGAGTGTTTCTTGGGATTTTCATGAGATAATTGCTTCAAATTTGACACGCACGCATTAATTGTCATGCAAAACGTATCTTTGTAAGAAAAAACTTTTTATTTTATAACATGGTTGTTTGAAATTTCATATATCGGTTTTTAATACGATTTTGTAGAAAGGTAGAAAAGCTTTTACATTTGCTCCACCAGTACTATTTTCATCATCAATGACATGATGCACTCTCTTCCGATAGGAAATTCCTCCGTTTATGCTGAATATGTTGCAAGTTCTAAAATATTACCAGTTTAAGCACAATATTAAATTTCAAAAATTTATAAAATTTACTCGCACGTTTTTTCAATTTGAAATTTGTTTATTTTTTTTTTTTTTTATTTGCATCATATGTCATTTGCGATGGCAAAAGTTTCGATTAATTTTATCGATTTCATAGTAAATTACGTAGATTTATGCTAAATCGAAGTAATTTAACAACCTTTTTAGATTGATTTTATATGGTAAATCGATGAAAATTTTTTCAGATTTAGTGCTAAATCCTACTAAATTGATAAATCTAAGCAACAAAGTGTAAATGCTTACAGAAAAATAGAGTTCAAGTGTAATTTGCGCAGCAGATCGGTCACGTAAAACATATTTTAATGAAGAAGTACTGTTGCTTGAGAAGCCGGTGTTGCGTACTGTCCAAGGGTTATGATTCTGTGAACCGGCTATAGGCCGTTCACGCAAAAGAGATTTTAATAAATGAAGATCATAGATATGGAAAGTATAAAAATTTAAAAAAAGATATTAATGCAGAAGTACCCAAAAATCAAAAAAAAAAAAAAAATACTTTTAGTGGGTGTTATGTCATTTTTTTTTAGAGTATGTTAACAGTCCTCTGTTAACAAAACATTAAATAAAGCCCACATTTCAAATTTTCATAAAAAAAAGTGGGGACTATTTCATTATGAAATAATGCCCACTTTTTTGTAAAAAAATGAAATAATGCCCACTTAAGTGGGCCTTATTTCATATGAAATAAAGCCCACAGTTTGTATGGAATTTTTGTGGGCTTTATTTAATTTTTTTTTTTTTGTGGGCTTTATTTTATTGGGCATTATTTCATTCAGCCATCAGACTTATTGGACCGATCTTCATTCACCTCAAGTGATTGTTCGACATTGCTCTGCTAACCTATCTAAAATTTTCTGGTAATTATCTTCTGTTACTTGGAACGCCTTCACTGTTCTCAGTGCGTCACCTGACAAGCAGCTCAACAAATGGTTAAATTTTTCAATATTAGCTACATGTGGCTCGTCATGGACTAAGTTATTGAAGGAGCTTATAAAATTTTTATAATCTGCATACTGTCCACTAAATATCGGCAATTTTAAATTTGGTAAGCGAGAAGATTGAGCCATTGTAATACCAAAAGTATTTTCTAACACTGAGCTCTCACGACGCTTATACTGCCCAAGAAGCTGCAAAAGCTTCGATTTTGCGCTTAAGCAAAGTTCCTCAATATCACTTCTTCTATCGTCGCTCGGGTCATCCTTCTCTATCTCTGTCTGATATGCCATTAGTTGTTTTATATAAGAGTTTAAAATTTTTAAACGGCATTCCAAATCTATAACATTCCAAGTTGCCGTAGTACTGTCTAGCATATTTTTGATCCGAGTAATGTTTCCACGAGCTGTGGATTTTTGTTGCTTCAAACTAGTTAGCATTAATACTGGCATATCATCTGGGGGAATTACAGGCATTTTGGCCAAAACAAACTCGAAGACTTTTCAAAATTAAAATAAACCAACAAATGCTCAAATCAAACTTTTCCCAAATGGAATTATTTACACAACGAACTTTGTTCGGAATCACAAAGTTGAATTATTTACGTTCACTCAGGCAAACACAATTACCGAAAAAATTGTTAAATTCGCATTAAAAAGTTTGTATAATAATGAACAAATACTGCAAACGTAGTTACGTTGTACGAAAATATTTTGGTTAAATAATTTGAGTATGCTGGAGCGTGATCACGACCAAACCTTGCCGCAAAATTTCCACGAACTGGTAACACTTTGCCAGCCACCAATAAATAATTATTCGAAATCCACTGACAAAATTTTCATAGCAGCAGAGCTCAACTAGCACATCTATTTTCACTAGATTGTCCGACCCAACAATTTTAAATGATCGTAGCTTTTGATCGAAGCTGCCAAATTTAT
>JAWNPW010000213.1:0-10696 GCA_035078745.1 Diastata ussurica
GAACTTTTTACAAGAATTGGCAACCAAAGAAGTTGACTTAAAGAATATCGTCCAAATGCAAATATATAAGGTGAAGGCTATTTAAGTAGTCGGTTAAGTTAACCGACTACAACGGTACAGAAGGTTCGGTACATGCCGAAGATACTAATCTGCTACATTTCTGGTTTTCGGTTATGTTTGTGCGTAGACAGCAAAAGGAAAAACGGTCAACTGTTATTTGGGAGCTCTGCTTTTTTTGCATTCATGCAGATGTCTAGTAAAAGCCTCAGAATTTTGGTGTTACTTTGCCTACTAAGATGTTTTGCTTCAAAAAAATGCCAAATTAGGCTACTTGCTTTGCAGCCGAAAATATTTCAATTAAAAATTTTGCTTTTTGCTGTTGCTGTAACTTTGGAAATTCCAATATGATCAATTTATAGCAACCAATCAGCTTTTTCAGCCATCTAGATGCTCTTGCTTCTGCTATTGAAATTTAAATATTTTACACTTGAAGCAAACGAAAAAAATTACAGATTTTGAAGTCTGTTTCATCATTTGCTAAAATAATTCGATTTTCTAAACAAACGCTTATATAAAAATATGTCGCAAAATAAAGGAAATATTTGGAAGTATTTTCGTAATAATTTGGTGGACAATATTGCATTGTGTAATATAAGTCAAGTAGTAGTAGACAATTTTCCATTTAACGTTTCAAGTAACATGCGAACGAAAGTCGATCCAATCTGTCAAGAGTTTTGGAGCAATTTCAGGAAAAAAGTTTCGGTTGAACGCAGACAATTGTGAGAAGACTGTCCATCTTGTTGTAATATAATGTAATATAAGGCAAGAAATAAGTGAAGACTTGAAAAATCGTGTCTTGTCGTTAAAAATTGACAGCGCAACTAGATTGACCCGTACTATATTTGGTATTAGTGCTCAATTTATTAAATTTGATCAAATTAATTCGAGAATTCTTGGAATGGTGGAATTGAAGGGAACAGCAACTAGTGCATCCAGAAATCTTGCAATGCAATGCTTCGCCATTCCTCCAACGCAGGTAAATCCAAATGAATTTATTAAAATATACATAAATAAGGTGAAACCGAAAAACAGAATATAATATATTCCTCCTTAACTCAGGTGACTATCGAACGTGCTTTTTCCAGTTTAAAGTTGGTACTGGCCGATAACAGGAATCGGTTAAGTGATGAAACACTGGAAGACATACTATTGGTGAAATTAAATTCTTAATTTCTAGATGATGTGATTAATAATCTACACCTTTTTGAAGATGAAGATAATGACTAAATTTACTTTATTCATATAAAAATGTAGCGAAAAAAATTTGAATAATCATATTATACCATGAAAAATCTGTATCAACTTTTATTCGTTTGCTTGTAGCAGTATTATTAATATTATATTATTAATTGTAATATTTAATATTGCAATTAAATCACACACAGAAGAGTACTAGCTACTATCTCCATCGACTCAGGAAATGTTGATAGGAAAGAAGCATTTTTTTGAAAAAACATCCACGACTTAAGCCAAATTATGACTTACGTGGGAGTCGAACCCAGACCTACGGTATAAGAAGCGAGCATGCTTACCACTACACCACCGAAGGCGTCAACCTACAGAAAGTAAAAGCATTTAGTTTGCTGAAAAAGCAACGCGTTTGCTTCAACTGTAGAATATTAAAATTTTAATAGCAAAAGCAAGAGCATCTAGTTGTCTGAAAAAGCTAATTGGTTGCTATAAATTGATCATGTTGAAATTTCCAAAGTTACAGCAACCGCACAAAGCAAAATTTCGAATTGAAATATTTTCGGCAGCAAAGCATGTAGCCTACTTTTAGAAAATTGCTTTTGCTTAGCTTCAAATATTTGTTATTTATATAGTCGAAGCAAAAGCAAAAACATTGACTATTGGAATATTTTGTCATTTTGAAATCTTGTTCCTTTGCCCATCTCTTTACAAAACCAAGAATAGACTTTGCCTTGTTGTATGTCAAATTTATGTGTTGAAATTTAGTTTCTGATCCACCGTGCGGCCCAAGTCACAAAATGTGTACACAATTTCCAAAGGTATTTTATTAATAAAGTAATTTCTGTGAAGCAGTTGTTTCCGGGAAAACGACATCTGTATGCACTTTTTTATATTTAGCAGCATAAAATTTGAAGAACACATTGAGGTGAGAGCATTCAAATCAAGCTGAAGGAAATTCTGATCAAGACAACTATCAAAAGTAAGGAATAGTTTAACGTCATCAGCATTCATTAATATATTACAGAATTTCAAAACCGAAGGAAGATCATTTATAAAAAGAAAAAAAAGTAAACGGCTCATAAGGAACACTAAAGTAACTTTAACTTTAAGTACGATCCAAGCCAACAGAGTAAGATTTTCGGAAAACCGGATGGTTTAAGTTTAAGTAATAAGAGATTGTGATTAACAGTATCGAAGGCTTTGCTAAAGTCAGTATAAATAACGTCTGTTTTTTTACCATCGGGAAATCCACGAATCGGTGTGGGATGTAAATTCTAAGAGGTTAGTTTAGACAGAACGTTTAGCCATGAAACCGTGTTGAGAAGGAGTTAATTCCGTTGAGACTGTTATTTTTTCAAAAAGTTTTGGAATCACACTAAGTTTAGCTATACCTCTGTAATTAGAGAGGTCAGATCTATTGCCAGATTTATATAAAAGAATAATGTATGAATTTTTCCAAGCTGGTGGAAAATAACCCGATTGAAAGGATAAATTAAATATTGTTGATAGTGACACACAATGGGAGGCAAAATATTTCAGAATATTAGATGGTATATTGTCCGAACCAGGCTTATAAGTCACCTTAAGTGCAGAAAGATATTGGAAGACCACGTTTTCATTAATCAATGGCAATTCAAAAAAAGTAATTTCATTCAATTTTGTGGGGTAAGCATTGACAGGATAGTAGACAGATGTAGCATAAATAGATTTAAAAAATTGAGCAAATAAATTGCAAATTTCAAATTTATCCGACGCTCCAGAATCATTAAATTTCATGCTAGCCGGGATGGGATTCGACATACGCTTACAATGCACGAATTTATAAAACGCGTTTTACGCAAAAGATAAAGACTCTTTTATATGAAAACGACGATGGAAATCAGCTCTTACCAGAGATTTTCGTGGAATGGTGTAAAGAATCTATTTATAGAGTAATGGAAGCTACGCTTACCGAAAATTTATCTGTCGCGTTATATGCAAAAGTGGTCAAAGTGGATGGTATAGATGTGGAGACTATGGATGTGAAATCATTCCAATGTCAAATGAGCATATTACATGATATGCAATCATTCACAAATATTCAATGATGCAATGTCCACTAACATTCAGATAAAGATGGAAGAATTCCAGGAGAGGGATAGTGGTTGTGCGCTAGTTGCACTTCTACATATAGAAGTAAATATCAATAAATACGAGCCTTTCGGAGGAAGCAGCTGCTTACCATTACTGAAAAAGTTAACTAACAAAAAAGCTTTTGTTAACGTGAAGAACAATGATGATGAATATTGTTTCAAGTTGGCAATTATATCTGCCTTATCATCGGGGATTGATAATTTCATCAGAATAAACACTTATAATGTTATGGATATTCATAGCGAGTTAATCGTCGTTGGTGATTGAATTCATTGAATTTTCGTGGTTTAAGCTTTCCACTAAAAGTGACTGACATTAGGGTATTTGAAGAACAGAATCCTAGAATAAGTATTAATGTCTTTGGATTTGATGAGGAAAAAAATCTGGTTGTTGGTTCATTCTTCAAAACATTAATTATAAAAGACTGTCATATTAACTTACCTCTGCTACAAAACTTTGATGGAGATGTCTACAAATCTCATTATGTATGGATTAAAAGTTTATCGTTGTTAATACAATAATATCTAAAGTGGTTTTTTCTTTTACTCTTTTTAGTTTGATTAGTTCCCAACAAAATAAACATGAAAAGGCTATAAAGATCTGCAATTACTGTCTTCAACATTTCAACACTAATGCAGGCTTCGAACAACATACATCAGGCTGTAAAAAGACCGTGACATATTTACCGATGCCGGAGAAAACAATAGTAAGTTTGAAAAATGTTGAAAGGAACTTATCTGTTCCTTTTGTGATTTTATGCTGATTTTGAATGCATACTGCAAAGTTTCGATATCTGCATTCTAAATCCGAATACATCATACACATCTGCCACTCAAAAACATATTCCCTATGCCTATTCCTATTTTATAAAATGTACATATAATGATAGTCTTCGTAATTTATATCCATATAAGGGATTATATTAGATTACTAGAACTGTTTTTGGAATACATTGATGTGAAAAAACCAATGAAAACTCTCACTGATGATAAGTTTACATCAGTGGTGGACACGCAGTAGCACTTCATGCACGTACTTTTACACAGATACGAAAAATAGCTTTTATAGCTTTTAAAAGCTTTCACATGTATTTGCCCGATTGCTTACGATTTTGTCGGCAATTTGCAGAGCTTTTGCAGTAGTTCAACTGGTACACAAACACATAGAAACATACTAACACACACGCAGTGTCCACCACTGGTTTGCATTGTTTAATACCACAAATATTTATCATATTTGCGAGACAACCAGTATATTGGTATCAAGGTTAGAGACCAATGTCATTTAACTGGTGTATATAGGGGACCTGTTCATCAGAACTGCAATTTAAATTATTAACTACCAAAATTTTTCACAGTAAATTTTCGTCACATTATTGTCATTTATTTGTTAGAGAGTTCAATAATGTCGATGATGGTCCAATAAACATCATTCTCCTTACCAAGGAGTTGCACGTTTCCTTCGTGCCATCGAAGAAAATATAAATAAAGGAGCACTTTAACATGGTGATAAGATTTCCAGATTCCTTCAGATTAATGGCATCCAGTTTAGACTCATTAGCTAAAAATTTAAAAAGAAATGATTTCATTCAAACTAGAAAAGAATTTCCAGGCGATGAAAAATTCAATTTAGTAATTGGAAAAGGTGTGCTTCCTTATGATTATATTAGTTCAGTTCAAAGATTGCAAGAAGAAAAGTTGGGAAAAGTCGTGAAAATTTCCCTAACAAACTGACTGAAACTGAATGTTGTATCGGTGAGTATAATCATGCCCAAATTGTATGGGATAAATTCAATTGTCAAACATTGGGTGACTATCCAGAAATTTATTTAAATCTTGGTGTTTTATTATTGACTGATGTATTTGAAAATTTCAGAAAAATTGGTATGAGTATCTACAAACTGAATCCATGCCAATACTGTACTGCTCCTGGTTTGTCTTGGGATGCAATGCTGAAAATAACAAGAATTAATTTAGAATTGCTAACAGATTTAAATATGATTAAATTTGTACAGAAAGGCAAACGAGGGGGTATGGTTCAATGTTCACAAAGGGGTTCGATTGCCAATAATAAATACATGACAGATTATGACGAAAGCAAACCATCTAATTATTTGATGTACTTAGATGCAAATAATTGATATAGATGGGCTATGTCTCAACCTCTTCCAGAGGGAAATTTCGAATCAGTTACCGACACACAAAACTTTCAACTTGATACAATCTCATCAGATTCGGATATATGATATATTCTCGAAGTAGATTTGATGTACCCCCTTGAAGTTCATAATCTTATTATGAATTACCGTTTTGTGCTGAAAATAAAAAATCACATGTAGGTAAAAACGAAAAACTTTTAATCGATCTTTATGATAAGAAAAACTATGTGATTTACTATAAAAACTTGCAGCATTGTTTGAAAAATGGACTGATATTATTTAAAATTCATAAAATATTAAAATTTTAACAATCTCCTTGGTTGGAAAATTTTATATCTTTAAATACTTTCCATAGAACCCAAGCAAAAAGCGACTTTGAAAAGAATTTTTTCAAACTGTTGAACAATGCTGTTTATGGAGAATGGTAAGAAGAGAAAAGATATTAAAATTGTAAATAAATGGGAGCATGTTTATAAAAGAAGAGGTGCTCGTGCACTAGTTGCAAAACCTAACTTTCATTCTCCAGCTATTTTTGAAGAAAATATGATTGCCATTCAGTTGAAAAAGGATCATTATACTTATAATAAACTAATTTATGTAGGTTTTGTGGTGCTTGAGCTATCAAAATGGAAAATGTATGATTTCCATTATGATTATATGCGTCCTAAATATCAAAAAATGTACAGCTTTGTTATATGGCTACAGATTCATTTATATATTCGATGATTTCTATCAAGATATTTCACAGGATATTAATTCTCGATTTGATACCTGATAATCCCTACAGGATTGCTCAAAAAAATAAAACGGTTTTGGGAATAATGAAGGATGAAAATTGTGGTATAATTATGAAAGAGTTTATTGGTTCAAGATCAGAAATGTATTCCATGCAAACAATTGATGATAGGGTAGCGAAAAAGCAAAACGCACGAAAAAATGTGTACTCAATAGGTTAAGTTAGGTAAAATAAAGGATTATCGTAGTTGTTTACTGGATAAGAAAATATTTTATGGTAGTATGTAAGTGGTTCGCTCAAGATTGCTTAACATTTATACAGAACTGTTAAGTTAAGTAGGCTTAAGATTCCAAGATAATCAGCGATATATTGCACAAAATAATGTAAATACATATGCTTGGGGTCATTATATAATCGATATGTTAGGTAATAATGAATATATGGATGAGCAAATGGCTTGGCTTGATGAAGAAGACTAGAAATAATTTAGTATATAAATACTATTCATTGTAAAATGTTGTCGATATTTGAAATAAAAAAATTCTAAACAAACGCAATAATAATATCATTGTAGAGGATAAAATGTTCCTAGAAAATTACTTAAATTATTTACTAGTCAATAAACCATTGAATTGTTGCGATGACCGCATAAACTTTAATCCTGATGTATGTGCATGTGCACTTAATAATTTTAGAATTTTAAGAGCTAAAAATTTTATTTACAATTTTTCACTAGTTTAAAAAAAAAGTAAATAAATAAATAAAAACGTATATAAATAGTTTAAAATAAATAAAAATACTTTTAAATAAATTGATTCTCGTTCCCCTTCTTTTCGTTTTCAAAGTGTTCTCATCATGAACGCAAATAGTACTGAAGAAAATTGCGATCGCTTCATCGAAACTTATAGGGACATAATGTTTGCAGAGCATGTGGATTTTTTGAAATATGTTTTAAACGAATGTGTGTAGGAGGAGCAACATAAACAACGTAGAAGCAAATAATGATGATGCCAAATGCGGTAACGATACTTCTAATTGTCAATATTTTGAAGACAAATGCAAAAAAGCAATTGATTTAATTTCGACATATAAAATTATACATTTAGTAATGGACGAACGTATGATGAAGTAATTTGAAATGTAAAATATTGTTTAATTATTGAAATTTAAAAAATATATTAAAATTAATAGAAATGATATATAAAAAGCAAACTATACATCTTAATTCTTTTTATTAGTTTGCAGAAATTTATATGTTGATAATGGAAGCTACATTTGGTTCACTCTAAACTATTTATTTTTCATCTTTATATGAGAATTGGCAGCACTATATATATCAAACACTCAAACAATTTTTATAATAAAAATACAACCTTATCACCAAAATACAAACCTGATTAAATACTATGTAAATTGCCGTAAGGTACTATGCCCATGGTTTTCTCACTCTAACACATACAAGTCCCATAAGGTGTCATCCTTGGGATGAAAACATTCAAGATGGCAGCACTGTTAGCCATGTTCACCAAAGACACAAACCTAATCAAGAAAAATGCAACCATGTCACCAACGCACAAACCATATTCACCAAAGACACAAACAATTTTGTACTAAAATGCCACCATGGCACCAAGTCACTAACTATATTCATCAAAGCCCACAAACCTGATCTAAAAACTATCGCCGTCTCGCTCGCTCTAATGTACATTGCAATAAGGTGCCAAACCATGGTTTTCTCAATCTAACACACGCAACCCCCATAAGGTGCCGCCCTTTGTCCCAGAACCCGCATATTTATACTACTAATGCAGATGAAAGGCAAGTGAAATACCGGCAAGGGCAAAACAATGTCTGCCGGGCAAAGGGCAAAATTTCTCAAGTGTACCCACCTAAAAATTTTTTTGTTACCGATATTATTGAAATTTTTTATACTTATATTGATGTTGGTGCTCTGTAAATCCTGTAAATATTTTGCATCTGCTATGTAGAGTATTCATTTTATAGGGGTACAAACTTTCTCATCAATTTTTTTTCAAAAATTAATAATTTTTTCTCCCATGTATACAATGAAAATATGTTAATATTGATATTTAAAGTATTTTTTCTGAATTTTCCAAAAAAAAATATCGGTTTGCAGATAGAAAAAATATAACGGCCGATTTTGCACTTTTTTTGAGATTTTTGAATTTTTCGCTCAATGCAGTATTTTAAATTTTTTTTTACTTTCGATATTTCGAAAGCCTGACTTCTCAGCTTTAAAATGATACCAGCTTCGGAATGGATTTTGTGCGAGTCAAACGAAGATTTTCAACCACGATAACGGGTTCACGTGGGATGAAAAAATTCGAATGTTCGAATTAGTGCTTAATAAAAAAAAAAAAAATAAAAAAAAGTGTTGAAGAGTCGACTATATTTCATGCGCAACAACAGTTAGACGAAAAGTTGTCAACAACCGTTACGCGCACAAGATCGAGATCAAAACGCAGATGTGCGGGGCGTAGAATGTGTCCCCAAAGAATAGTTTGTGAGGAAAAAATATGTAAACTGAGAAGAACGAAAAAAAATAAAATTAACTGTTATGTGTTTTCGACTTATGGACTGAAAAAAATTATTAATCATTTTGTTGTTCTGCTATTTTATTGAAAAGCTGGGAATTGATTGCAAGTCGTTGAAGTGTTCGGACATAATTTTCGATCGCGGATAAATAAAATAAATGAAATAAGAAATGATTAAAAAAATTAGAGAACTACGTGTGAAGGAGTTGAATGCTATTCTAAGAGATTTGAATATCGCAGTGAATGGCAACAAATCGGATCGCGAAATTTGTTGAACGCTTAAAGACTAACGAAATCGAGACGGATGACTACAATTTCGAGGATGGTGCTAAAGCGGAAAGGGTGCAGCAGGAAATTGGTAAACTAAAGGTTCTAATAGCAACACTGAGTCAAACTGTGCAGTCAATCGCCAGGCAACAAACAGAAAAACCTTCAAATCCAAATACATCGCAAGAGTCATCAGTGGCACGCATCGGTCTCAGCTAATAGCTGGAGAGTCTGATTTTGATCTGATCAAACGGATGTAACTTCTAAACAATTTTTGTCAAAAATCGAGCAATTGTAACGTTAGTCACATCCATACAAGTTATTTCAGAGTCCCTGAATTATGAAATGCAAGAAGGATAGGCACTGGTACGAGAGAAATGTAATCTGAAGAAAAGGAAAGCCTTGTCACCTAAACACCTGCATAGCTTTATGTAAGTAACAATCTATTCTACGAAATTGAGTGAAAGTTCGACGCGGACGGACGTATATTCTGTGGAAGCAAAAGAAAGTATTAAATTTGAGACACCAGTAATCAGAACATATTTCAAAATAAACCAAAAATTGAAGCGCTTAAGTGTGAAAATTATAAATTATTCGAGTCATCTTGTTTTTAAACTGGCTGTTTGTTGTAAATTTTTGTGCGAAATATCACTCAAATAAGAAAGAAAACGCATGCATTCTAACAATCAGCTGTCCTGCTTTAGATAAATACCAGTGTTGTCGAAAAACACATATAACGTTAATACGGTACGCTGCTTTTCGAAGGTTGCCAGATTGAAAGAATTAATCAACAGCTCAAGTAAATCGACAGCTCAAGGAAAACAATAAACGTGAATATTGAAAAAAAAAAAAAGCGGAAAAGCGAAAATGCCAATTAATCGATCACCAGTCAAAACGAACAGAGCAGTCTCAACACGAAGCAGTTCAAACAAAAGATTAATTACCGAACTATCACCAGGAAAGCAGGGACAGACGCCAAAGATAGTGGAAAATGTCAAGATAGACGAGCGCATGGCACACATCAACAAACTGATGAATATGTGCTGGATGAAAAACTGAAGAGTTTGCCAAGCAAAAAGGACATTGAAGTAACAAGCGGCAATTGGTCAAGAGAGTGAAACTAAACAGTTTAAAGACGAAAATCAAACTTTGAAAGGCGAGATGCAGAAGATGAGAGAGGGAAAGACGAAAGACCACCGTAAATTCATGAGACTTGTGGATGATAAAAAAGAAAGTAATGTAATCTTTAGACGAATTGATTATAACAAAAACCCTAGAGATGCGATGAGTAAGATTTGCGAAGAGAAAATAGGTGTCAGCGATATCGAGATCCGTTATGCAACCATTTTATATGAAAAAGCTGGCAAAGCTAGCATCCTCGCTGAGCTGGGGTCTACTTCAATGGTATCAACGATATTTCATTCAGAACATCGCAAAAGCCGATAGTTTTTCTCTGTTTGAAACGCACATAACTGAAGAAAAAACTGAGCAAATGAGCAATTCCTTCCAAAATTACGATATGTATTCGAAACCATCCACAAGAAGTATATATGGACGAGCAAGTGGCGGATCCGTATTTGGTGTGAATAAAAATTT
>JAWNPW010000216.1:0-20379 GCA_035078745.1 Diastata ussurica
CGAAAGCTCTGCAAATTGCCGACTCAATCGTAAGCAATCGGGCAAATACATGTGAAAGCTATAAAAGCTGTTTTTCGGGTCTGTGTAAAAGCATGTGCATGAAGTGCTACTGCGTGCCCATCACTGCATTAAACCATTAAACTTTAACATCATACTGCTTAAGCGATCCTTCGTCTTGAAAAATGTTCGATATCCACAGCGAAACTGATCACACAAATAGATTTGCAACGCTCAGTATTGAGGATGATACTGTTAAAATAGATACTAATAGAGAAACGAATCGCGAGGCTCTATCAATTGTCGCAAAAATACTGAAACTACCACCAATATATGTGCAAAATGTTCAAAATATCAACATATTAACAAAGACATTGAATTCGATTGCCAATGGTGTATATGAACTTAAAGTTCTTAGTAATAACGAAATTAAAATTCAACCCTCAGTATATATTCACTATACGGCGATCTTAAAACTGCTTAAAGAGAAACAAATACTTTAAAGCCCAAGAACAAAGAGGCTTTAAAGTCATATTGAGGAACATGCATCACTCTACAGATACTGAAAAAATTAGAAATGAATTGTTTGGGTTAGGAAATGAAGTCACGAATACACAAAACACTTTTCAAAATGGCACCAAGAAACCGCTTTTACAGTTTTCAATTGAACTAAAAACCAGCTCAAAAAACAAGAATATTTATTCGGTTTCAAATCTTCTGCACTGCAAAATATCATTTGAACCACCTCACCAAAAACGGTCTCTACCCCAATGCACTAACTGCCAAAAATATGGGCACACCAAAAACTTCTGCACTGAGAATGCGGTCAGCGTTAAATGTGCTGGAGGACATAAAACCGCTGATTGGTCTCTCGACAAAAAAAGTAATGGCATCGAATGTGCGTTATGCGGCGAGAAACATACCGCCAACTATAAAGGCTGCATGGTATATAAAGCAATACAAATAAAAAGCTTTCCGACATTAAGGAAAAAGGATCCGACAACAATGTCAGAAAACCAGCAAATCCTACCAAATGATTAACATGTCCAACATCAACCAGTTCAAGATTGACAAATGCTAAAGGAAATCACCTGTTGGTCGCGATAAGTAGCAACAATAGTAACTACATAAGTACTGGCGAACCTACTTATTGCCAACCGACCCGAAGAACAAACCCGATTTAATTGACTTTTTCATAACAAAAAACGTGGAAAAGCACAACTGTCAATAAAATCAAGCTACGAACTATCATAGGACCATTCACCTATTATTTTAACGCGGCTAAATTAACGTTGAAAAACAAATGTATTTAAAACAATAAAACAGACTGGAATAATTTCCGCGATTTATTAGAAATTCGATTAGACCACAATGTTTCTTTACAAAAGGTTGATGAATAGTTAACGCAGTAGCTGAATCTACACCATCAATTAACCAAACCATAAGTAATTATGAAGTTCCAAACATTATCAAAGAAAAAATAAAACATAATAGAAGACTAAAGGAAGAGATGGCAGGTCACCGGAAGATAAAACCAAGCTAAACCAATGAACTAAAGAATTGAAGACAATTTTGAAGCAAGATGAGGAGGATAAATTTTAAAAGTACATTGCAAATCTAGATACAAATAAAACTACAAATTATTCATTATGGCAAGCGATTAACATTTTTAATAATCCAATTTTACATCAACCACCTCTGAAAACAATAAATAACAAATGGGCTTGACCTGCTTTAGACAAATTCGAGAAACTTGTATATGGCCGTCTTGAACATATTATGGAAATAAGAAAACTGATACCACTTAGACATTCAACGATTCAACAAATTCATAGAGTAACAAATAAGATCAACAGCGAAGTTGAGAAAAAGAACATATGTGTAGAAGTTTATCTCGACGTGGCAAAGGCGTTTGATAGTGTGTGGCATGTAGGGCTGAGTACAAAGAGCTACCACATGATTTTTATCTGTTATTAAAAAGTTACATAAAAGTTAATAATTCTACGTAAAGTACTATGACGAGTCTTCTACTATGGCGAAAATGGAAGCAGGAGTTCCCCAAGGTAGTGTATAGGGTCCTCTATTGTACACTCTCTACACTGCCGACATACCTACACCAACATCGCACGAGGGTATGATGGCCATTTTACCGATTATACTGTTCTTCTAGCATATCATAAAAATATAGACATTGCAACTGCGAAGCTCCAACAACTCTTAGATATCACAATAAAATGGTTTGAAGCTTGGGGCGTCCAAGTCAACGAGGACAAAACGGTACAAGTAATATACATGAATAGGAAACATAATAAAACTAACCTAACAATAAACTAATCAAAATAGACACGAACGCAAAATACCTAGGCATGTATATTGATGCTAAAATAAAATGGAAGAAACACATTTGCCAAAAAAGGACCGAAATAAAAAACAGATTTAGACAGCTTTATTGATAAGTAAACAAAAAGTCTAAACTCTCACTGGTAAAACAGTAATCATGCCTATCTGGAAATATGGTATCGAAATGTGGGGTACTGCAAGTAACTAAAACATAAAAATTATTCAACGAATCTAATCTAAAATTCTGCGAACTTTTACATAACGAACGAAGATATTCATCGAGATCTTGACATCGACATGGTAAAACCACTCATAGGTAAAAGTAGGCGTAGACACACACATCGCCTCGGGGAACATAAAAATCTGGAGATGAGAGAAATACTAATGATGGAAAGTTCTACGGCAAGAAGACTGAAACGCCTCACACCAACTGACCTACCATTAAATTATCAATCATAAGTTAAATACACGGAGTGGTACAAAAAAAACCGAACTTTGTTTTTTTGTAACATTCAGCGCCAAGTATTTGTGCTTTTCGCATTAGAAGCATGAGTTTATCCTCTTTCAAACGCACCTAACTTCATGTAAATCGGATGACGGATGTTAAAGTTACAGCTTTCATGCTTCTAATGCTGTAAACTTCCAATAGATGGCACTGCATGTTGCATGACCTCAGTACAAAGTTCGGTCATTTTTGGGACACACCGTGTACATTTAAATACACATTTAAGGCAATGCAAACTGAAATAGTACTTTAATGCTCAGTCCTTAACTATAAGATAAATTACTTAACATAGTAACAAGTGTAACAAGTTCAGTGCTGCTCCACTTATTTATCGAACGAATGAATAATGTGCACACATGCTATCTCTTTCAGTAATATTTGTGAAAAATAAATATTAAATTTAATTCTCGCTATGCTTTTTTTTGATTTTCTCTACGCAATAATTTAATTCAAACGATTTGCATATCCTTATTAAAGAAAGACATTAAAAACATAAACATACATGAATATATGTAAATACATACACACACACACACACACATACACAGCATGGGAGGGTTGCGTCTTCATCTTCATCCTACGCGTGTGACGACCCCGCTGGCCCTGAATTATTAAGATCGAGCTCAGTAACATCTTAATTAAGGCATACTGGAACTAACGTCAACGATTGGTAGCCAATGTGCTGACACTTGGTGGTATTCTGTTATCTCAGTAGGCGGGAATGATATCTTGCCGAAATGGCTTTCATGCTAATGCCATCAGTGCCCCCGTCCCGTTAAAACCTTGGCAGGCCAGATGGAACGCTCCTCGCTCTCGTCATCATTGAGTTGGTGGAGTAGGCTCAGATATACCATACCTGACTTGCACTGATCCGGCTCTGAACGTGAGCTATCATAAGTGCTCACGTCAACCCTCGCGTGGACTCACTGTTTACAAAGATAACCACGGGATCATGAAGGTAACTACTCGAAATGAGAGAGAATAACGGCTCTGAGGGGGGACTTAACAGAATGAACACAAGCAAAACAAACAAAACAAATGGAGGAGATGGAAAGGAGGGAGAAACAGAAATAGTGGAGAATCCCTTTAGAAGAATGTCGGGCGTCATGAGGACACCCCCCTTGAGCCATAGCGGCTCAACAAGCGAAGGTGTATGCAACCGAGCAGACGAAGTCTTCTTGATAGACTTAGTAAAGGAGAAACACCACACAGTGACCTCACCGTAGGTGATGTAGAGCCGAGAGGTTGCACAAGAAAGTCTCCCGAAATGCTTAAGGCACCGCGGGAAACGACGAGGTCAAACTCTTCACCTGCAGAGTTTAATTTTGATGACCTGCTAGGCAAGAGTAGCAAGAAGAGAGATGCCAGAGGACTGGTCTCCGCGATCTACAAAAAAGTTGGCGAGCATTAAGAGATGATGGCGCCCCCTAGAAGATCCATTCATCAGCCCATGCGCGATTTGGTTGACGAAATCGAGGCGCTATGCCAAGAAGCCACAAGGCTTAAAATAGCGGAGGTTGTAACGAACAATAAGGCTCACAAGGTTACTTAGACGTCTCCCTCACTTAAGCGAGCTGCAGCTGAAACCCCAAAAAGAAGTAGAGAACTACGGGTGTTGCCACGGGCTACGCCGCCAAAAAAAAGGTAAGGGCAACAGTACTACGCTGAAATCATTCGGAAGGTGAGAAGCGACCCGAAACTCACCGAGCTAGGGGACAGCGTAACCAAGATACGGAGAACACTCAAAGGAGACCTCCTACTTGAACTCAAAAAATTAGAGAAGACTGAAGAGTTCAAAAACTCGGTCTGTACCTCGCTGGGCACAAAAGCGGATGTAAAAGCTCTGCCGCATAGATGCACAGTCGAAATTAAAGGCATCTACGAGTGCACATCACGAGTGGATGTATGCGAGGTAATGAGGACCCAGTTGGAGTTGCAGCACGTATCCGATGCGAGCATTCTGCGTCTTCAAAAAGTATATAGCGGTACGCAAACAGCAACGATCAGTCTGCCCGCTGATGACGCAAAGAAAGCTCTCGAAATTGGACGGATAAAGATTGCATGGGTTATCGAGCGCAAGAAAATCTTAAAAAGTGCTTCAAATGCCTGGAGTATCGCCATTTTGCACGGAACTGCAAATCAGAAATAGACCGTTCCAAACGATGCACGAGATGCGGATTTGAAGGTCACATCGCAAAGAACTGCACAAACGAGCCAAAATGCATGCTCTGCGAAACAAATAAAAAGGTGGATGTCAAACATACAGTAGGCAGTCGAAATTGTCGATCATTCAAGAAGTCTCTAAGTTACAGGATAGCATGAAAATAGTTCAACTTTACTTGAACCACTGCGAAACAGCACACGACCTTCTAACACAAATGGTCCGGGAAAAAAAAAATTACGTGGCTCTGATTAGCGCACCGTACAAGTGTTTCAGAAGTAAACGTCAAGTGCAAGAAAGCTGCAATATGGGCCTGCTGGAATCAAGCGTTCCAGGAAGTAAGCGGGCAAACGGTATTATTTACACATGTACAACTGTTATGCTCCTCCGAGCCTGGACCCGACAGAATACGAACGGATGCTAGAGCGAATCGTAGCAGATGCACGAGCAAGAACGCCAGTCATAATCGCAGGAGACTTTAATGCGTGGGCGACGGAGTGGGGCAGCAGAACTACAAATGCTAGAGGTCGCTGTCTACTGGAAGCTATTGCGTCCCTAGATGTTAGTGTTCTAAACTCTGGTGGAAAAAACACATTTCGTAAAGCTGGATATGGTTCCGTAATTGACATCAGCTTCGCAAACATGTCTTTTGCTCGAAAAATAAAGTGGTGGGTTAATGAAGACTATACACATAGCGACCATCAAGCCATACGGTTAGACAAAAAAAAAAAAAAAAATAATTCCCACGACATCACATTTTTCTGACAATGGGTAGCTTCTCCAACCAATTGAGTTATGCGTGTTATATTTTATTCACAAAAAGGATACGGTTAGACATCGTAAGCCAAAAAAGGCAACAAAATCCAAAGGCAACAGGCTCGAAGTGGAAAGATAGTAGAATCGACAAAGATACTTTCGACGAAGTATTGTTCGATTACCAGCTGATACCGGACTCTGCAGACAACTTAGCCAAACAGCTATCGAAATATATCGCTACAGCCTGTGACGCGGCAATGCCAAGGAGAACACCTAGCAAGCGAGGTGAGCCATGCTACTGGAGGAACGAAGAAATAAAATAACTGAGATCTAAATGCCTAAAAGCAAGGAGAAAAGCCCAGCGTTCAAGAAATAGGTTGTGCCATGAAGACGGAAGCGCATCATATAAGGAGGCAAGGAAAGCTTTACAGAACGGAATAAAAAGAAGCAAAAAAGACTGCTTTAAACAGATATGCGAGGAGGCTGATATAAACCCATGGGGTACCGCCTATAAAACAATAATGACGACGGTGAACAGGCAAAGATTGAATCAAATAACATGCCCGGAAATGATGAAAAAGATCGTGGCAGTTCTATTCCCACAACGACCGCTAACCGTTCTATACGGAGTCGATCTCACGGAAAGGTTTCCGATAGTCACATCTGATGAACTGATCGCTGCTATCAAAAAAATTGGAGATGGCAAATCACCAGGACCAGATGGGGATCCCAACAAGGCGCTCAAACTCGCTATTGCCAGCAGAACGGATCTATTTGTGGACGTGATGCAAAAATACCTGGAGGAAGGGTCAATCCCAGACAAGTGGAAAATACAAAAACTTGTGCTTCTACCGAAAGGCAACAAGCCACCTGGAGATCCATCTTCCTATCGCCCGATCTGTCTCCTCGATACGATGGGAAAGATACTAGAGCGCATCATATATAACAGAATGCTCCCGACTGCCGAGGAAAATCATGCCCTCTCGCAACACCAGTTTGAGTTTAGGAAAGCGCGCTCCACCATAGACGCGATAAAAATGGTGGCAGATATTGCTACAGAAGCCATTGATGGCGTAAGATGGATGGGAGGTTCAAAGCAGTATTGCGCAGTGGTTACGCTGGATGTAAAAAATGCATTCAACTCAGCCAAACCAGTTGGCACATTCGGAATGGTCTTGGAAACATGAATGCCCCCTCTTACATTCTGAGGATTATAAACAGTTACTTTACCAACAAGAGACTTGTTTATGAAAGCGATAGAGGAAGGACTACATACGAAATCACGGCTGGTGTCCCACAAGGGTCCCTCCTTGGCCCACAAGGGACCCGAAGTGTGGGATTCGCAGATCACATTGCTATAGTTACGATAGAAAAGCACATCAAGAAAGTCGAATCAGCAACAAATGAAACGGTTGCGAACATAACGAGGTGGCTCGGATTTTTCCACCAACTCAGCATGATTACTAGCTTCTGGACGACCGGACCTTGGGTTGTCATTTAAATCCTCACGACATTTGTTAGATCGTGTAAGCCACGTATAAAATTGAGTACGACTCAAATAATCATCACCATAAACTTTATTCATCAATTCGTATATCTCAGCGAATTTTTTTTCAAGTGTGCTCTCTCTTCCATTTCGTTTTTGTACCATAAGCACACTTTCTTTTATTGAAATGGCTGTAACTTTACCATTTGTCATCCGATTCACATGAGGTTGGCTGCGTTTGAAAGAGGATCCATGCTTCTAATGCTATAAACCAATAGATGGCACAGCATGTTGCATGACCTCAATATAAAGTTCGGTTATTTTTGGGACACACCGTGTATATTTAAATACACATATAAGGCAATGCAAACTGAAATAGTGCTTTAACGCTTAGTCCTTAACTATAAGATAAATTACTTGGTGTCAACTTGCAGATGTAATGAATAAAGGGTGTAACAAAAAAATTGCCTTTATTTTATCAATCTTTTGTTCCTACCCAGCAAAAAAAAAAATACGTGCTTCTTTGGAATTTAAAGTTTTTTGCGATATCAGATTTTCGATTTTGATTTCTTTGTTTTTTGTATATGTCCTTCCCACTCCCTTACGAAGTGCACTAAAAGAAGAGAAAAATTTGTTGTTTCTATTTAACGAATTGTGGCGAGCAATTAACGAACATGCACGATCTTCTTCTAAATATATATGTATTTCGCGAACGCAAAAGCGAAAAGCCAAAAATGTCTAAAAGGCAGTATTACTTTTGATTTGTAAGAACGCACGTGCATTTTACAAAATAGAAATCGAAAAAAAAGTTTAAAAGCATTCGCGGTATATATATAGAATTACAAAAAAGGTAAATTTCGTAATTCCATTTAAATAAACATACGTTTTGATTATGTTTTGGTTTCGATTTTTTCTAGATCTTTTTCAACATTGCCTCTTTTTATTTTATTGTGTGTGTTCTCATTTTTTTTTTTTTTATTTAGTTTTTGCTATGTTTTCGATGGCATTTAGATATAATGTGAAATTTAATGCACAAGCTATCAATTTTTCTTCATATTTAAACTATGTATAATTTCATTTTATTTTGATTGAATATTGTTGAATTTTTTCATTTAAATTGTTTGTTTCTAATGAAGTTCAAATTTAGTTTAAATAAATACATAATTTACAAAAAAATTTCAAATTTTTTTAATGAATTTTTAAAAGCTATGAAAAATGCACTTTAAATAAGCGCTTCGTGAATGGCTATTCGGAAGGCACTAAACATGCGCTTAAAATAAGTGCGCTGGAAATACCTTCATGAAAGGCATGAAAAATGCAACAAAAGGACGTGTTCTCATTACATTTGCGAATGCATGAAAAATGCACATTTCGGATTCGAGATGGATGGTCACCGTCCTATACCAACGCCGTGTTAAAATTATGGCTTCCGTAAGGGATAAGGGAAGCGATACCAGCAACGACTTTCCCTTCCGATGTAACTTTTTGGAAGCACGTATTTTCTGCTGGGTAGCTACGTAGTCGAAACGGCGAAAAGAAACAAATCAAAATAAGCACATGCTTACTAAAAAATTTAGAATTCAGCGGTTTTATGTTTTACCTAAATCCTTGCCCGGTTTTAAGAGCAGTATTTACATCGTAGAGCTACCCATTATTTTTGTAAATTTCAAGGTAAATAGGCCATAGACTGTTCAATAGGGTGAATCGAACTGTTTTTTTTCTTTCACTTATGCGGAACAGTTGGTCCTTGAAAATACGATTTCAGTCATATAATCATATATGTCGAAATTGACCATCTTGAACTGTCCCAAGAACGGAAAAGATTAAAAAATATCCAATTACTTGAAGGTTCATTAATTTAAGAAAACGAATAATTTTTTGGTGCAGTGTTATTTATTTGAACTCCAAAATAACAATAAAAAATTAAACGATATGGAAAAAATGGATAAATCGAGAAATAGCGCACCTCTAAGTAACTGAACAAAGGAATTAATTTCAACTACTCCACAATTTTAAAAAACTTTTCTGAGCGTTAAAATTTGCCTTCCATTCTCTCTGTAAAATTGCGTAAGGTTGAACAGTTTACGAGATATTGCAAAGATAATTCGCGCAAAAACTGTCTAAAAACCACTGTTGAAAACCAGCTCTTTTAAAATTACAAATATTCGATTAAAATGGTGAAAAGAGGGCGATTCATGCCCAGTTTTGGACAGAATATTTATATCATTGATTGGCATAAATGTGCCAAATTCCATAAGAAAATATCGTATTTATGGCCATAAAAGTGTCAACAATGTCACAAAAACACACATGGGTGTACTGGAGGTACCTGAAAAAATGGTCCGATCAAAAAACTCTTGAAACTTGCGGATGGGGCACATATACAGAGCCTGTGTGTCAAATTGGTTCGATTATCTCAACTCCTACTATCTAGTTTACGGTCGGACGGACGAAGTACGGACGGACATAGCTAGATCGATTTATTTATCGGTGCTGATCAAGAATATATATACTTCATATGGTCTCCGGTCACTACAAACAGACACACAAACTTAATATACCCTTGGTGAAGGGTATAATATCTCAAAATTTAGCCACTGCTATGCTTTCGTACAATTTATTTATTCATGTTCGTTATTTCCTCTTCAACAGTCGGCATGTTAAGGTCTTTTCGTATGTTTAGGTTGGTGACATATCGTGGAGCATGAGTTACCATTCGCAAGGCCGTGGACTGAAATCTTTGAATGCTTGTTTGTTTTCGTAGCGCTCCCCCACAGTTGGATTCCATGTGTCTATATGGGTTTCAAAAATTGCTTTACATAATAACAATTTATTTTGTAGTGGAACAATGTCCTAATAGCCAGTGAATATGTACTTTCGCCAAGTTAAACGACGATCGATATTACATGCCATCGGATTGTGGTAGTTGACTTTTGTAGAGGATGACTTGTGAACAGATATTTCGTTTTAGTGTAAAAGAAACTTGCATCGATTTTGTAGTGTTAACTCGCATGCGCAATTTGCTTAGCCATGATTCAATTTCTACCAGATCTTCTTGCAAGTACTCTGTGGCGGTTCTATTGTTATTGCTCGTCGCCATTACAACTGTGTCGCCTGCATACGTTGCTGTCTCAGTATTTGGCGAAAGAGGCAAATCTGCCGTGAAAGTGTGTACAAAATACGTCCGGGACACTATCCTGTGGGACACCCACTTATATAGGGAAAAGCTCGGAAGTTTTTTTGTTGAAATTTTCTCTGAAGTGTCTGTTTTTGAAACAAGATGTCAGAAGATGATAGTATAGGTGCGATAAAGCTAGTTTTAGTTTATATAGCAAGCCAAGAATCCATAATTTGTCGCAAGCTTGCGTGATATCCAAAAAAGCAGTTGTGCAGTACATGCGAGATTCAAGTCCATTTCGGATGACGTTGTACACACGATGAACCTGTTCTGTTATTGCGTGCTGTTTACGAAATCCGAATTGGGAGTTTGGCAACAGTTTTCCTCTGAATAGAATTTGTTTGAGTCGATTTAAGAATAATTTTTCAAACAATTTGAATACGATTGGCAGCAAATTTATTGGGCTGTAAAAAACGTCATCTCCAGCTGGTTTTCCAGGTTTTTGAATGAGAATAATTTCTGCTACTTTAAATTAAGGACGTATAAACTTGATTCCTGCTTCTTTCAAAACTTTTTCAGTAATAAGGACATAACCTGGCACCTTTTTCGCATTTAATTTATCTTGAATAATGTTTTTCACTTCATTTTTGTTAAACGGTGTTTTGAGATAGTCCAATTGGAGTGGTGCGTCAAAGAAATTATAAATTTCTGATTCATCACTTTGTATATCCGGCGAAAATGGTGTAAATACTGTCTCTAGGTGTTTGCCAAAAGTTTTTGTTTTTTCTTTGTCTGATTAAGCCCAGATGCCTTCAATGGCGGTACGCGAATTGTTGGCTGGCACAGATTTTTGGTTTCATTCCACAGTGAGTAATTACTAGCTCTCGTTGTTCACAGATTTGGTAAATGGCGTTGCAGTTCGTAATTCAAATTTTAGGATATAAGCGGTTGTAGCCCTCTCACAGCCCTATTTAGTTTTGTTTTGCCCTCTGGGTGTCTAGTATTTTACCAGATTTTCAAATCGGTAGTTTTTCTGCGTGTAGCAAGATCGATGTGCTTTATATTTCTTTTTCTCTCAGATCGGGTGTACAAGTCCACGCATTGTTGTATACTACTTAATTGAAAAATTCTACAGCTACACTGAACCAAACAATTTTGTATATCTTATTATTTCCACGTCGATTCTACAACTTTCCACCAAGATTTTGCATTAAGGTCGAAAATTGTAAATTTTTTTTTTTTTAGTTTTGGAATGTTCCGCATTCCTCAGCGAAAATTGACAATTTTTCGTAATCGATTTGACAATTTCTTCTAGAAGAATCAACAATTCGTGTTTATAAAATGTGCTAGGTTTCATTGACAATCTTACAACTATTAAGAATTGAATAAAAAAAAATAATAATTTGCTTCCAATTTTTTTCTGCCGCCGGCTCGTTTTCTTGACAATTTTTTTTTTTTTAATTTGATTAAAATTATGATTTTTTTTTAAATTACTATTTTAAGATACTTATTATCGAATACCAATTAAAAAAAAACAAAAAGAAAAAAAAATAAATTTATTGTTCGACATTAGTGGGAATCGAACTCGAAGTACATTTTTTCATTTTGCAAGTCGCATGCTATTCGAAATAAATCGGCATCGCACTCAAAAATACTTTTAAAGCCGAACGTTGAGCATATACTCTGTCGCTATGGAACCCTGAAGGTTTTTATTTCGGACAACGGGACCCAGTTTACCTGCCGGACCTTCTGCAAATATCTGACGGAACGTATGAACCGGACGGTCAAAACAGTTATATCCCAGTTGATGGGAGACGACCATCGCTTGTGGGACGAACATTTGCCGGAAGTGACCGGTACTGAACTCCAGCATGTCGGACACGAGAAATTACACACCAGCATTCTTGATGCAAGGGCGGGAACTCAGGCTACGCGGAACATTATTTGACGAGGTGACCGATGGTTCCGGACACCTAGAACAGACGGAGGAGCAGAAGGCCGCACATATGCGGGAAGTTTTTGAAACGGTGAGTGAGAACATACACGGTGCTGTAAAAGTCCAGGCGCATCAATATATCTTGCGTCGTCGGCTTTGGAGAACGTCGATAGGTGATTTCGTGCTAGTCAAGCAGTACCATCTGTCAAATGCAGCGGAAAATTTTGATGCAAAACTTACGTTATGCAGGACCATACAAAGTAATGGCATTTATATCACCGGTCATATTTCGAGTGCGACAAGAGGAGGAGAAGACCCGGACGGCTCACATCGGAGACCTAAAGCCGTACATTATGCTAGCTGATGACAGCATGACTGGCCAGCTGAGTTCATAGTGAAGGACACGCTTGAAGGAAGATGGCAGCTGGTTAACAGCTGGGAGGTACGCATGTTGATGCTAAATACAAGTCGCGACACACGCTATTCAGTTGACAAGTTTATTTAGAATGAATTACTTTACATTGTGCAAAGAAAGAATAGAAGAAAGATGAACAAATGATAATAGAACATTTCACAGTGATGCCAAATATTATGTGATGCAATATGATATTTAACACTCCTTCTCATAACACATATTTGTCTTAAAGTTTATACAATCACATTTGTTTTGTGAACTTAGAATGTTTGATTTTTTGTAAATTTTTAGTTAAAATATCTGACATCATCTCATCAGTACAAATATAATTTAAGCAAATCTCATTATTTTTATACAAATTTCTAACATAATGATATTTAATTTATTTGGCTCTTGCGTGGTAGATAGGATTTTTCGCCAAACTTTGTGCGCTTTGGCTGTCGCTAATCATAATCGATGCAACGCTACCAAAACCCATTTCAGTTAGCAACTTCTGAATATATACTGCTTCTTTGGCTGCATTCGAGAGTGCAACATATTCCGCTTCTGTGCTGCTGAATGCGACGATGGACTGCTTTTTCGACTCCCATGAGAAGACACTACCAGATGCAACAAACACGCAGCCCGTGTATGACTTCCGGTCGCTGGAATCGCCGCCCCAATCAGAGTCAACAAAGCATTGGTTGTCCAGTTTTGTGGTAATGAATTTTGAAGTCGGATGTTTCCTTTAGGTAACGTAAAATATTTTTTGCAGCCGTCTCGTGCTCAGAATGAGGGTCGTTGTTTCGTTGCGACAATTTGCAAACAGAATGCTGGATATCAGGCCGCGTAGAAATTGCCAGATACATTAGCGCACCAATAAGGGCCTGATATTCCGTTTGATTCACCTTTTTGCACCCATCATTTGTGCCTGAAAACCTGCTGTTAACGGTGTTGTCTTGTGCTTGCAGTTCTCCATGCTATACTGCTTGAGAAGATCGATGACATACTTTCGTTGACAAACAGTAATCGCACCAGTTTCATTTTCACGATCGATTTCCATTCCAAGGAAATATTTGAGTTGACCTCCGTCAACCATATCGAACGCTTTTGTGATTTGCGATTTGATGAAAGATAAATCGTCCAGACTCGAGCAATCTACAATTAGATCGTCAACGCAAACGGCAATTATATTATAATTAGAATTCATATTGTTTGTATAGACACAAGGCTCGCTAGCACACGTTCATGTTCACAAGCCAAAGCAAGTATCATACGAATCGTTGCATATCTAACGACCGGTGAATACGTTTCGGTAAAGTTTACACCAAATCGTTATCTGCACCCCTTTGCCACCAAACGAGACTTGAAGCGTTCAGTACTGCCATCTGTGTTTCGTTTTATATTGACAACCCATTTACAATTGATGGCTTTCTCTTCAGCTAGTAACTCCACTATCGACCAAGTATGATTTTGCACTAAAGAATCATACTCCTTCTGCATCGCTTGTCTCCATTGTTCTTTATGCTCACTGTTTCATGCATCGTCAATGGTTTCTGGAATTTTAATGTCGCCTTTATTAATAAAATTTAGTGTATTTTTAACTTTTCGAGGGCGTCCACGACGTCCAGTACGAATGACAATGGGTCGAACTCGACCTACTCGTTCACCATCACCGCCAACGTTATCGATCTCATTCGAAATTTCCTCAATGCAATCCGCAAGCGTTGAACTCGCTTCAACATTAACAGCTACTATATCTTCAGCATCAAAAGTAATTATTTCAGCTTCCACCTCATTTTTGTTGCCATAAGAATTTTCTAGAAATATTACGTTTCTGCTTACAACAATTTTTTGCGTTTGAGGATCGAACAACCGATATGCCTTTGATATATCAGAGTAGCCAACCATTACCAATGCCTTGCCTTTTGCCCTGAACTTTCGATTTTAAATTTTATCAATAGATATTGAACCAAAAACTTTCAGATGTGCAATAGTAGGTTTCCTACCCGTCCACGATTCTTATGGAGTTTTGTCGGAAAGTGTTTTTGTTGTCGGTCGATTACGAATATAAACTGCTGTTGCGACTGCCTCTGCCCAAAAACGCTCGTCCATACCACTGTGCACCAGCATACTTCTCGCCATCTCCACTATGGTTTCATTGACGCGATCAGCCACCCCGTTTTGCTGAGGTGTGCGTGGCACTGTTAACTTACGCTGTACTCACCGTCATTGTCGCTTCGCAGTTTTTTGATTTGTTGGCCTGTCAGCTTCTCTGCCATAGCTCTAAATTCTTCAAAAGCAGAAAAAACATCATTTTCAGATTTCAAAAAGAAAACTGAAATCTGCCTCGAATTGTCATCGATGAGCCGGAAAGTGATGATTTATTCATGGGGCCGCATATATCGGTGTACACAAGTTCCAATAAATGTTTCGCACGAATCAGATGCTTGAGGAAACGGTTTTGCAGTTATTTTACTTTTTGCACACGTTATGCATTCGTTTTTATTCGGCAATCGTTTTATGTTCAAACCGTTGACTATTTTTTTGTTTCACATATCCTTTAGACTATTAAAATTCAAGTGCCCATACCTGTTGTGCCACAACATTGCATCATCATTGGCCGAGTGAAGACACACATTCATCTTGTCTTTTAATAAAAGCAATCCACCTTGTTGGTTTGCAATCAAAATTAGTTCACCATTTCTGTTTTTAATTACAGCTTGGCTTTCTTCAAAAATCATATTATATCCGCAATCAACTACTCTACTCAAAGAAATGAAATTGCATTGTATGGTTGGTACGTACAAAACATTTTACAAAATGAAAGAAAATCCATTACACTCGATACACACTTCACCTCTGCCGACTGCATCTATGTGTTTTTCTCCCACTAATCCAATTCTTTCGTTATGCTCTTCGTATTTGCTGAATAAGTCACGATCACAACATAAATGTGCTGTCGCTCCGCTATCAAGACACCAACTATTAGGAACAAACGCGTTTGTATAAGCAGAAGCAATTATAGCAAACGATTGCTTACTTCTTTTTTACTTCTCTCTGCATTCATTTCGCAAAGTGATCTCGTCGACCACAGTTAAAGCATTTACCGTTCATGTTGTTGTTATTACATTGCTGGTTACTGTTGTTTCGCGCATTGTAATTGTTGTTATTGTTGTGATTTTGATGTACCGTTGACCATCGATTGGTTTGAACAACAAACGCTTGATGCGTGTCGTCACATTCTGCACTTTTCTCATGCCGCCTCTCCCCTTCTCCCAACATTTTTAACTTAAGTGCATTAAACGAAGGCAGGCTGTCGCGAGCTTCAATAGCCACAACGAAACTATCATACTGTTTTGGTAAACTGGACAACAATATAATGGCTAACATTTCATCAGCAATCGAAACCTCAATCTCACTTCATTTTTCAATCATATCCGAAAATTGATTTACATGGTCCGGCTTATAGCCATTTTCAGGCATTCGATGGTACAACAACTTTCGAAATAACATTATTTTCCGAGCTGGGCCACTCGGCTGGTAGATTTCTTTCAACTTATTCCAATTTGACAATGACGAACATGATTAATTTGTGTTGGTTTAATACACAGCATTATGCTGGCGAGCGCCTTTTCATCTCTTAAATCGAATGCAGCAGACTCCTCTGGTGTTGCTGTTTCACTTTTAACTGCACTGCCGCTCACTATTGTACATAGGTCTGAGAGAACAAGAACACATTTCATATGTACCGACCATGACGCGTAGTTTGTCTCGTCGAGTTTTTCAATTGCATATAAGACGGGCATAATTTTCCTTTAAAATATCGACACACGATATTTTTTTTTTTATCTTACTTTAATTTAAATTTATTTTTGCTCATGAATTTCGCCTGGGCCCATAACCTGTTGATGCTAAATACAAGTCGCGACACACGCTATTCAGTTGACAAGTTTATTTAGAATGAACTACTTTACATTGTGCAAAGAAAAAATAGAAGAAAGATGCACAAATGATAATAGAACATTTCACATTGATGCCAAATATTATGTGATGCAATATGATATTTAACAAGTACAACGATCGGCGCACATAGCAAAGGCACAAGCGGTGAGACATAAAGGCAAAACACACATTTCATTCGCGTCCGCGCAGCAGTCAACACCGACACGCATAGGTTAGGTTAAGTTGGCTGCCAGGCTGATGTTATTCGCCCGGCACTCTTCGGCCACACAGACCCATTGTGATACGGACATGTTACGTCCCTCCCCCTCAGTCGATCCAACAGGTTCCGTTGATAAATTGCATCAGCTTTTTTATTTTTATGTAGCTTATCTCAGGTAGGCCCGCTAAGAACATACTCCCTAAAAAGATGAACGTAGTTCTACTTAGACCCGGACATGTGCACAGTAGGTGTTTAACACTTTCCACCTCCTCCTCGCTACGACAACTCCTGCAGAAATCGTGCGTTTGCACCCTAAGTCTGCTGGCATGTTTACCAATAAGGCAGTGTCCAGTTATAACCCCTATTAGTCATTTTTTGTCTTTCCCACTAAGGCCGATTACGGCTTTTGTGCGATGCAAGTCGTTTTTTGACCATGTTAGCTTAGCGGTTGAACATGCCGCCTCCTCGGACCAGCGATTATTCGCCAGGTTTATGTGTGATCCCTAAAGAGGAGCTTGCAAGTGACCAGAGGGATCCCCGCCAGTTTCTTATCAGGAGAAACTACACTGATTGTCCCCGCCCTAGCAAGTTCGTCCGCTATACATTTGCCTGCAATATCACTGTGCCCTGGCACCCAGATCAGGCTGATATCAAACTGCTGAGCCATCTCGTTTAGAGATGTGCGGCAGTTCAGCGTGTATTTTGAATTAAAAGTATTTCCCGTAAGCGCTTTTAGAGCTGCTTGGCTGTCAGAGAAGATGAATACATCCTTTTGGTAGTTGCGTAGCCTCAGGCAGTTGATTGCTTCCGCAATAGCTAGTACCTCGGCTTGATATACACTGCAGTGATCTCGAAGTCTAAACGAGGATCTGATTCCTGCTGTGTCGGGTGTACACCCCTCCCGCCACACGGCCATCAAGTTTCGACCCATCCGTGTAGAATACTATTGAGTTTTCAGAAACATAAGCATTTACCCTCCACTCATAGCGACTAGGGATTTTTACTACATATTTCCTTCCGAATGTAATATGAGGTATAAGATTATCTAAGTTACCTGGGGGCTTTGGAAACGAATCTAGGATAGAAGCGTGTCCATGGGCACTGTCGAGCCATAAAGCTACTGCTTTTAGTCTCATGGCTGAATTTACTGCAAATTGCCTGGCAACTAGATCCAGAGGAGGCAAATGGAATATTGTGTTTAGAGCTTTCATTGGTGTGGTGCGGAGAGCCCCCGTTATGCTAATTTCCGTCCTACTTTGGACTATTTTTAAACTAACGATCTTCTTCATGAGTGCCGGCCACCATACCAGCACTTTATATAGAAGAATGGGTCTCACCACCGCAGTGTACATCCAACGGACAATTGGTGGCGTCATGCCCCATTGCCTGCCTATGGATTTCTTACAGGCATATAGCGCCGTATTAGCCTTTTTCATACGGTCTTCTAGACACTCATTCCAGTTTAGTTTTCTGCCGATTAACTCAACCTGTAACCCCTAGAGGGCGCGTCCACAAGGTGGTGGATAGGGGAAAGCATCCTAGATATGGGTGGTAGGAGGGAAATCAAATACCTCTCGCGGAACAACAGGTAGCAGCGTCTGTACTCAGAATGAGCGGCTGCAAAAAAAAAAAAAACAAAAATAATTAAAACTTAAAACCCTATTGAAAGCAACGGGAAACTACTGTAGTATTCTCCCACAAAAACCATACAAACCCAAATGGAAGCACAACTAGAACCAAGGCCCTCACTCTCCAGTAACACAGGGGTGCTAAGAATCCCCGGAGGTAAAACACAACTAAAAATTGGCACATGGAATGCACAAAGTCTATATGAAGCAGAGAAGCTTGCAAACGCTATATCCCAAATGAGCAGACTGCACATAGACACACTCGGTGTAAGCGAGACGTGGTGACAAGGCTATACCGAATTTTATTCTAAAAACACTAAAGTATTTTCTTCAGGCAACCAAGATAACAGTCACAGAAATGGAGTTGGCATTATCGTATCACAGAAGATTGCCAAATGTGTCATCGCATTTATACCCGCATCCGACAGAGCAATGCTTCTAAAAATAAACGCCAAAAAACTTAATATCAACATCATGCAAGCATAGGCCTCAACAGCTGATAAGCCAGACGATGATATAGAAAAATTCTATGAGCGAAGAATTATTGAAACATACAAAGAAACATGAAATCAATATAATTCAGGGAGACTTTAATGCAAAAGTTGGTCGTGGTAGAGTCGAGAGAATTGTGGGAGATTTTGGTTTTGGTAGCAGAACCGAAAGAGGTGATCGACTTGTTCAGTTCTGCCAAGAAAACTGTATGAAAATCTCCAACATATGGTACAGCCTTCCGGCTAGGAGACTATGTACCTGGAAGTCCCGCTGGACAACGAACACAATATTGTCCGTAACCAAATAGACCCATTAGCCAAAGATTTCAATCCTCAATCAAAAACGTTTCGACTTACCCTGCAACTATCTCAGTAAAAATTGCCACTCTGAAAAAATCACGCCCGAATCAAATTCTTAATATTCAGAAACTACAAAATCCGAGTACAAAGAATGCAATATCACATCAAATAAACGCTCAATAAGGGAACATCGATGCTGATAAACCGGACGTGTTGATCACATGGGAGTCTATGAAAGAAATATTTCTAAGCTCCACTAAGACTATATTAGGATACAGAAAAAACCAACCCAAGGAAAAGTGGATGACTACTGAGATATTACAAATGATGGATGAACACCGAAAGTACAAAAATAGAAACATAGATCGATACCACCAATTACATAGAGAAATCAGGATGAAAATTCGGAGAGCAAAACTAGAGTGGATTAACAAAGAATGCGAGGATATCGGAAAATTGCAACTGCTACACGACGACCTGAACCTTCATAAAAAACTAAAAGAAGCCGCCGACGACAGTAAAGTGGTTTTTAAATTTGCGAACCTATTAAATGACTCGTCCAGATCAACATTTAATCAAGCAGATCCACTGATCATCACTGGTCGACCTATAACCAAGGATGAAGTAGCAGCAGCAATACGAACCTCAAAAAACAAAAAATCCCCAGGCCCAGAAGAAATGCCTTCAGAAATACTCAAATTAATAGACAAAACAAACCTGAATACTCTTACAAAAATGTGTAACACAATCTTTGATATACGAATATATCCTTATGAATGGATGAAATCAACGTTCATACCTCTTCCGAAAAAACCAAATGCAAAAAAATGCAACGAATTCAGACTTATAAGCCTCATGAGCCACACTCTGAAGCTGTTTTCGAAAATTATCCATAGGAGGATATATAAAAAATGCGAACTTTCAATGGGTGTTACACAATTCGGCTTTTGAGAAGCTATGGATAAGGGAAGTACACCGGTTATGGGCACCGTTTTGTTTTTGCGTCATAACTTTTGACCAGATGTATATTATACAAATATATGTATATCAATTAAAAGCTAGACGTCTTAGCTAACTGTTAGTGAAGGAACTAAATTGATTC
>JAWNPW010000217.1:0-20332 GCA_035078745.1 Diastata ussurica
AACGAAGATGAGATCTAAAATTCTATTATTCACATTAACAACGCTATTCAGTTGAAAAATTGAACAACTAAAAATGATACCTAAAATTCAAGAGCACAATTATCACTGTTACAAGGGTACAGAAACGAAGACTCATCAGGCATGATGCAAGTGACATTCGGTAGATTAAAATCACCCATCACAACCATGTAATATTTAGGACCTAGCCTTTCGTTTATTTGTTTAATAGCCTTAGCTTGGCTTACGTAAGTGCCAAAATCAGAATTAGGTGGAATATATGAGCACGTGAAATATATAAAACAGTCACTCATAAACACTTTTACACATATGAGTTCACAGATCGGATCAATGTCAGATGGCACTACTTCTGCGGCTATTGCAGATGAGACAGAAATCAACACATTGAGTAATTATTGCCCATAATTTCATCATTATACACATCCGGACGTAACCACGTTTCTGTAAATAAAATCACATTAAATGGAAAATCCACACTATTTATGTACAATTCCATTAATTTAGTGTTTAAACCGCGAACATTTTGATAGCATACACGAAGATTGACGTCAGTATGCTCGAGCCCCGATTTATTTAACACTTTAGTATGATCAATTGATACTTTAGTATTATCGAATTTAAAAATTTCGGTTGTATTGAAGAATTGTTAATAATTTATTTTATTTTTCTGTGATTCGATTTTATTTAAGTAAGTGGGGCATCTTGCGGAAGTGGTTAAATGATTAATATCAAGTTTCAACTTCAAGTATTTATTTGCATGCATGCAGTTTAGACACTTATCTACCATATCCACATTACAGTCTCTTTGTGAATGATTACCATGACTCTTTAAGAATATTAGATAATTTTTGCACACTGCTGCTCTGTGGTTGAAACCGTTGTATTTGAAGCATCAATATACACCATTATTTTCAATGATTTTGCAACGTTCCCAACCAATGTTTACTTTCACTTGTTTAATAATGTTAGCATAGTTTTGCGAGTTTGATAGCAATATAATATTATATACCGTGTTAATTCATTTTTTACTTTCGTATTGTTTTATGAACTTTATAGAATTATCATCTAGCCAATCATTTTTTTTGACAAACTTTTCGATTATTTCATTGTCATTATGTTTACACTGCACTCCCACTATTGAAAAACGCGGATTAAGCAACGAAGGTATCACAACTTCATAATTCTCACCAATGTTTTTTTCTAATGCATTTTTTATTTCATTTCTTTCAAATTCATTCTCGCTTTCGATAACTAATGCACCATTACTTCTTGATGCAATGTTACAAATTTTCAGATTTTTAGGGTCAACCCTGTTGTTTAAATCCTGTTTTGTTATTTGAGCATCTTGTTTCACCTTAGGTTTAATTATTAGTGGATCTTTTTTGAGTTTGTTTTATACCTTTGGTTTTTGCGCTGTTTTGATAACTTCTGAATAGGTAGCTTGTTTGAGAATTGATTTGTTGTTTATTGCTGATTCTTTTATTCCCTTTTGCATTTTTTTATTTTCATTTTTATTGTCTTCCACTTCTTTCAAAACTTTTTCATTGCACATTGCGATCACTTTTATTTCGTCTTGTAATTTTTTATTTCCATTTTCATTGCATTTTAAAACTTCACTTTCTCGCTTTGAGATTTGAAGCCCTCAGCTACTTCATAAATTTGTTCAATAGATTTAACACTTTTTACACACACGTGTTGAGCTTTTTGCATTTCAGCAATTCTACTGCTGAATTTAAGCTCAATTGCCTGCAATAGTTCTTTTATTGCTAGTTCATTCGTTTTTATTGCTGATTCGAATTCATTTTTGTATTCCTTTAAGTTGTTTTTGTTTATCTCCACTGCACTATGCACATCTTTAAGCGCCAAATCCACATTTTGAACATATGTCATGCAGTCATCACAAATATAGCGCAACATATCGCACTGATCGAGAATTTTGCACGAGCCATTGGTCTAATCCAGAACATTTTACACTTGTATGGAATACAATGTCACACACACCCGCGCACCGTATTCCACTTTCGCCTCGGATAGCGCCTTTGCACTTTCCACACTCCATATCGGCTTAAAACAATAATGAAATGCCGTAAAATGCCAAAAATCGCAATTATCCTAGTTTAAAATTATAAATTTTAAAACATTCAATAATATTCAAAGGACATACCGTAAATGAAAATGGTGCACAAATCAAAAAGATTGACATTTGCAAAGCAGCACGTGCACAAGCTGAAAGAGTTTTGGAGGAGCGTTCTTTGGACGGATGAAAATTCCTTTGAATATAATTAAAAAAAAAAAATTTGTAAGGCTGCCGAAGTTTAGAATAATAAGAAAAAAAAAAAAAAAAATAATTCCCACGACATCACATTTTTGTGACAAGGGGTATCTTCTCCAACCATTTGAGTTATGCGTGTTATATATTATTCACAAATGGAAGGGACCTACAGTTTATGGCCGAATCTGAACGGCTAATTTGAGAAGCTTTTCAAGGCATATAATTTTACTACTCGTGATATGTTGCTAGCACATCGACGAGAGAATAATAGGACAGTGTGTCAAAAAGTGAGCCATGGTGAAGGCTCAGTAATGTTCTGGGGTTGCATTGCATACAATGGGTTAGGTGACTTGGTTCCCATCAACGGTTCGATAAACCAAGGCCAATATTTGACTACCCTGAATGATAACACATTCCCTTCCGGCGACAGACTGATTGGAGAATCATTGATTGTGCAACAGGATAATGGTCCATGCCACAAAAGCAAAATGATAACAACATTTTTGAAGGACGTTGGCGTTACCACTCAGGATTGGACACCTCGAAGTTCAGACTTGAATGTCATCGAGAACGTATGGACTCTTATAAAATGTTAACGAAATGCGTTAGTGGACTTAATTCCAAGACGTCTTCAAAATGTTATTGATGCCAAAGGAGGATACACATTTTATTAACTGACAATCAATTTCTTTAGTATAATGTACTGTTAAGTTTTGTTTGTTTAATAATATTCTTTTGTCAAAATACTTATGCCAACCCATTGAAATTAGTTCGATTTATAGTTTTTAAAGTTCTTATAATCAATCAATTATTTTTAAGTTTTCAATACCAATAAGTAATAAAAAAAAGTTCCTTATGGTCTATAAAACCAATTAAAAGTTTAATACAAAAATGTATCATTTATTTTTTCCTCAAAATAATTGTGCCGACTAGTATACTGTGAATGACAGAAAAGTACAAATTTTGTACTTGCCGTTTTTTGATATTAACTTTTTTTGTAATTGTCGATACATTTTTCTTGCGTAGAAAATATCGATGGAATATATGGATTTAAATGATACCTAGCGTTGGATGGATGGAAGATGTTGTTTTTGTGTAGAATTGAATGTAGCTAACACCAAATTTAGCATTCGTGTGTTGTAATAAAACAATAAACCTCGTGGATATAGGAAAACTACTTGTTAAAGTCACAAATTTTTATATCATCTGAAAAATATTTGTTTGATTATTACTTTACCATAATGTCTTTTAAATGTTTATTAATATGCTAGAACGTTATAGTCGGTTAGAACTACTTAAATATTCTTCATTGTCTATATTTTGCATTTGGACGATAATCTAAAAGATAACTTTTTCGGTTGAATAATTTTGTAAAAACTTCGTTGCTCAACTCTTCTTAAATAACACATATTCGATTAAAATGGTAAAAAGTGGGTGTACTGGAGGTACCCGAAAAAATAGTCCGATCCAAAAACGTTTTAAACTTCCAGATGGGGCACATATACAGAGTCTGTATACCAAATTTGGTTTGATTATCTCAATATAAATTTCTCTATCGATGCTGATCGAGAATATAAATACTTTATACGGTCGCCGATTTCTCCTTCTGGGTTTTATAAACGGACGCACAAACTTAATATACCCTTGGTGAATGGTATAGAAAAAATCATATATTGTAGTGAGAGGAAAAGCGCAGTAATGTCGATTTTTCCGACCGCTACGGCGGGTAGTAGAAACAAGTCAGTTGATGTGAATACTACATTGACAATACGAGATCAGCATTATCTTGCATATGCACCCTTAACAAAGAATTGGTTTTGTCCCCGCATTGGCTTAAGCGGTTGCGTTTGTTTAGTTTGGCTCTGATGTGAGGTTTGTTGCAGTTGCCTGTGTTTTTTTTATAACGTTGTTTGAAAGCGATCCACAGTTTCTCTTTGTGTGGTGGGGATTACGAGTGTGCATGACCGAAAGAATGTTGCACCAATACGACAGCCGTATTAAATTCAAAATTTTTTCGGTGAAATAAACATCTTTCCGGCCAAGTTCTTAATAGAATTCAATTTTTTTTTGTATATATATGTCCAAAAAGCAATGGAATTGAAAGGCGATTGACCGAACGCAATAAACGGAGGCCTTGAACCAGATCGAGGGCAAGAAACGGTGAATCGAAACTGCATATCGGAAGATGATAGTGTATGGAAAGCCAGTTAAATAGGATATAAGTAGAGCAGAAACAGTTAAATATTCAACAGTGCAAGTTGTGGTGCATTTGAAACAAAACGTCGAGTTTTGAAAATTTTGTGTATAAAGTTTGAAAATACAAGTAAGGAAAAAAATAATAAATATCGTATCAGAATAAAAAATCGTTCAATGGAAAGAACAAAAAGATATATAAAAGAGTACTCAATAGAAATAGGTGAGATGCAGCAAAGTGTATATAAATTAATAGAAAATTGAGTGAAAATCATTAATTATAGAGAGTGCGGAAATCATAAAAACACACACCGGAGGGATTTTATTTGTGCAACTGGAAACTTTTCTGTCCGAGGAAGGATGCAGAGGATGCGTGATCATCGAAGATTGAACAACGACAGCAAATACATCATCTAAAGCCTGGAAACCACACCATCACCAACAACTCAGAAAAAATTAAAACCACGTGAAGTGAAAGCGGATAAGTACATTTTTTTTATTATTATCAAATTGCCTCATAACAAAAAAAACCGGCCAAAATTTTATTTAAGAAAAACAAAAAGATAAGGTCAGACCAATTTAACACAAAATCTTAAGACCGGCATAGAAACAAAAAAAGACAAAAACAGTAAAGTAGCAAAAGTCGACTTAGGCCGACAGTGGGATACCCTTCACCTTCTATATTTTCATTTGCACGACAATCTTTAAGTCAACTTCTTTGGCTGAAAAGGTTTGTAAAAAGTTCGTTGCTCAACTCTTTTAAAATGGCAAATATTGGATTAACTTGGTGAGAAATGGGGGGATCATGCCCAGTTTTGGACAGAATATTTTTCTTATTGATTGGCATAAATATGCCAAATTTCAGAAGGTATTGTATTGTGTGGGATTTATGGCCAGAAAAAATGTTTCCTCTATTTATATATAAAAAAAAAGGGGTTAAGGTGGTTTTCAGATGTAGTACATTTGCACCATCAGGGTAAGGGTATGCGAAAATAGTTCTTTGAAAGAACCACTTAGCCTCTACCTTACTAGGACCGTCCGTGCGTGGTGATGAGCCACACCCTGCCAGAGGTGACCCAGTTCATACGAAACACGGCGGATCTAGACAGGGATGTCGAAAAACATCCCCCCAATGCAGGGCGTCATGCGACCCGTTCCCTGGAGGGCTTGCAGCTAAGGGCAACCGGCTGTATTCAAACGGGGCCATTCGGATACCTGGCGACCTTCGGATGTAACTAGCCTTGCTTGCATAGCGCGGAGCTCTGCGTGGGCTGACGACCCTTTCTTGCGCAACTCGTGGGATTATGTATGAAATAGACAAAAACATTACAAAAACCATAACGGAGGCCGGCACTCCTAAAAACCTGGGAGGAGCTCAAAACTCCGCAATGAAACGGACAGGGGTAGCAATATCTGGGTCGGACATAAAAGTGGTCAGCGCAAAGGTAGCAGGGAAACCATACCCGAGCGTAGCAGCGCAGCAGGGCGATGCTCCAAGTACCAGCAAAGGGATCGTCAGACAACAGGCCGTTGGTACTGTTGGCAATCCAGCTGTTGACCTGGAGGCTCCAGTTGTAGCTGTAACTGGTGCACCCGAAAAGCAATGGGCATATAGCTGGTCGCATTCTCCAGCTCCACTACATGGGATCGTCAGAAAATTCCACCCCGCAACAGCGAGAGGCGGTGGAATGGGCGAAAAGGGTTTTACCCGTGTTTAAACTGATGAAGGACAGGCCAGAGCAGAACACTCTGAAGCGACAAAGATTGTCGGAGGACGCCTCGCAATCCGCCAAACGAACGACGACGCAGAGCGCTCCTAGCACGCGTTCGTTCGCTGAAGTCGCCAAGGAGAAAATAATCATTGCCGTTATCGACAAGGCGAATGAGGAGGGCAAGATACCCCGAGGACACTGGAAGAGGGTGGAGGTAGCGTTGGCTCTCCAAACACTCCTGGTTCTGGAGGAAAATCCTGGTCCGCCACCATCGTGCTCTGATGCCGGATGGTATCAGGGCAGTATTGAAATTGTAGCCTGTGACGACCAACGGACGGCTGTACTGTACAAGGCGGCTATCTCGAAGGTAGGGGAGGTATACCTAGGTGCAAGGTTGGAAGCGGTGGACTGGAAGGACATCCCGTCGAGACCGCGGGATAGAGTGTGGATTCCGGTTACACCAGCAGAACCTGACCAGATTCTACGGTTGTTCATGGACTGCAATTCGGGACTCCCAACCGACAACTGGAGAGTTGCAAAACTGGAGGAGCCAAAGGGCCCGAGCAGGCAGGCGGTCCTTATCCTGAATAAGGAGTCGTTAGAGCCACTGTCCAGGGCGAACGGTGTGGTGGAGTACGGTTTCGGGAAGGTTACCATATAGGTACACCGAAACGACTCGGAAGCCAGCCGAGCGCCTAGTGTTGCTACTCCAGTTGACGATATTATCGAGCTGGATATGGAGGTCGACGCTGCTGATGAGCAGGACGGTTACTTGTCGTCGAGCTCGGAGATGACAACCGTCATTAGAGGACTCTACGACGAGGAGGAACTGCTCGACGATGATTCGGAGGTGAATCGCGCGGTGGTGGAGGTTAAGGCTGGGGGGTCTGCAAGCCTTGCGGATCCTTCAGATTAACCTTCACCACTCTAAAGTAGCATCTACTGCACTTCTACATCGAGTTGTCACAACTGATGTAGATATTGTCTTCATTCAAGAACCTTGGGCATGTGGTGGCAGGGTCTGCGGACTGAGGACTCAAAAACATAAACTATATACTGGCGACCGGTACAGGTAAAACCAGAGCCTGCTAAAGCGCATGTAAACAATTTCTTAATGCGATACAACTGTGGTAAACCTAGAAATTAATGGTGACAATTACAGACAGTCGTCGGCTTATCTGGCCTATGATGATATAAGATCCGTCCCTGTCGATTCTCTGCGAAGACTCACATATGACAGCGAGAAGGCTAAAACTAAGCGCATTATAGGAGTAGATGTTAATGTCTACCACAACATCTGGGGCAGCTCGAATACCAATGAAAGAGATGAGTATTATTTGAGTTTTTACTGAATACTAACCTCCTTATATGTAACAAAGGGCAAGAGCCCACATTCATAATTTAAAATCGTAGGGGAGTTACAGATATAACCCTCGTTTCTTACTTCCTGTTTGATAAAGTTGTAGACTGGAAGGTCCTTGAAGACTCCTACTCTGACCACAGGTATATTGAGCTCACTATCTCAGAAACCTGCCCAAAAGCAGCACAGTTCAGAAACGTTGAAAGAACAAACTGGCCCCTTTATAAGGCCACTTTAGAGTCGTTACTGCCAGGAAGTACCCTGAGAGAACCATCCTCCTATGAACAGTTAGACAACCTAGCTGAAAAATTCTCTAGAGCGTGTAACAGCGCCCTAGTCACCGCATGTTCCTTAAGGAAGACAAAACGTAGTCAGAAACTACTATGGTGGACGAGGGCAATAGAAGCTGTACTCAAAAATTGTAGAAGCAATTTTAATAAGGCAAAGTTCGAAAAGCAAAAGCTTAGCTGAGCTAACTATAACGAAAGTCTGAAGATCTTTGAGAAAGCTATTAGAGTGGTTAAAAGGTCTTCATGGGAAAAATTCCGTAGCGACATAGAAAGTACATCGGAAGCTTTTAGAGTAAGAAAGGTGTTAACGAAAACACCTTTCGCACTGGGGTATTTACAAAAAAGTGATGGGTTATGGACCACATCTAGTAAAGATTCCCTAAACTTACTGATGGATAAGCACTTCCCATTCAGTACAGTGAATCAAACTAAAATGAGTGGAGGTGAAGTCCCCCATATGGCTCCCTCGATGAGCAGTGACATCAAACATGAAAATATTTGATGGGCGATTAGTACATTTAAACCCTACAAATCACCCGGGCCGGATGGAATCGTTCCCGCTCAACTCCGGCATTCAAAAGACCTGATGATTGAATGGCTTCTCGTTATACTGAAGGGCGTTTTGGACCTAAACTATATCCCGAAAACGTGGAGGGAAGTTAAGGTGGTTTTTATTCCAAAGGCTGGGAACCTTAGTCACATTCATTGACATAGACGGGGCATTCAATAACATTCAGCCAGCTACCATCACGGGAGCGCTGAGAAATCTCGGAGTCGACGTCTGGCCGGTGAACCTTATTGACCAGATGCTTCAAGGCAGAGTTATTAAGGCCGATCTGGATGACGGCAGGGCGAAAAGATTTGTCAGCAGAGGTACTCCTTAAGGAGGAGTCCTCTCCCCACTTCTATGGATTGTAGCGCTCAATGAGCTACTACGGAGTATGGAAGTGGGTGGCTGTAAAGTGGTGGCTTACGCAGACGACCTCACCGTAGCCTTCAGTGGCAGATTCCCTCAAACACTTAGTGACTTAATGGAGTCTACTCTTTCTAAATGGGCGTGTTCTAGCGGGTTGGGGTAAATCCTGAAAAAACAGAAATGGTCCTCTTCACAAATAAGTACAAAATCCCAACTTTCAATAAGCCAAGGCAAAATTTCTTGGTATGGTTCTGGACAGGAAACTAAACTGGAATCTGAACAATGGAGAAAGAGTTAGGAAGGCTAACGTAGCCCTATGTACTTGCAAAAAGGCGATTGGGCACAAATGGGGCATGAATCCTTCGATTGTCCTACCGCTATATACAGATATTTGTCTGCCGGAATTATTCCGCACAAAAAACTTTACACAGACAGGTAGAACTTAGAAGTGAATGTTGGTGGGGGGAGGTCTATTCACCAGACCTAGACATCAACACATCTTTCCCACTTCCGGAACACTGTAGTGTATACCAGGCAGAAATTCTAGCCTTTAAAGAGGCAATCACCACCTTAAAAAATAGGGTAGTGAGGACTACAATGATAAACATCTTCTCTGATAGCCAGGCGGCGATTAAATCCTTGGAATCATGCTCTCTACGTTCGAAGACGGCAATAGACTGCCGCAGATCTCTCGACGAGATGGTCCAGCAGTTTATTATCCAAGTTATCTGGGTACCCGGTCATAGTAAAATTGTGGGTAACTGCATGCAGACGAACTTGCGAAGCAGGGCACTACCGCCCAAATTCTTCAAGATAAAGAAAGAGTAGGGATCCCCCTGTCTTCGTGTAAGTTTCGGTTGAAGGAAGAAACCCTCTTCCTAGCAAACTCCACATGCCATCATAGTCGGCTTATGTGGCCTAGTTATAATGCGAAAAATTCAAAGTTCGTTCAGAGCCTCTGTCGGAAAGACGTCGCTACTCTTTTAGGTGTCATCACTGGGCACTGCCTCATTGGTAGACATGCGAACAGACTGAGAGTGCAGTCGCACGATTTCTGTAGAAGCTGCCAGGATGCTGAGGAAGAGGAGTCTATATCCCACCTTCTATGCTTCTGCCCAGCTTTTAGCAGAACCTGATGGAGTATGTTTGGAAAGTTTTTCCTCGAATACATTTCAGGGGTGGCTGATATGGGGACCTGGAAGCTGTTTAAATTCATTAAACTCACTGTCTGGTACGAGTAGAAGGGCGTGGAAGATCCGCGTGGTATTACAACGGACGTAATATAGTCTAAGTGTGCTGGTATTCCAGCGACCACAACAACCTAACCTATATAAAAAAAAACCCTACAAAATAATTGATCAAACCAAGAATCATGAATATATTGGGGGCGTGAGATAACGAAACAAAAAAAAAAAAAAACAAATTTTATAACGAACTAATTAAATTGAATTTGAATTTGCAATTGAAACGAAAATTCCACTCCTATACCCAATCCAAACCCGCCAATTCCGTTGCCCTTGAATTGCCGAATTCCGTCAAAAATACAGCAAAATAGCTTTTTTTAAAAACACTTTTCATAAAAATGGGACAAGTGGGGGTAGAATTTTTTTTCTGAGCATTGTAGTCCACAGTTCTGTCTATCATAGAAATGAAGAGTCAGGGTAGCCAAATCCCGCCATTTTTAGATATCTTCTGATGAATTTTAGAAATAGTTTATTCTCCTTTCTTTCCCTAAAGGTTTTTTTCTGTCTCTGGCGTTAACGCAATTTAAAGCTTAAAGTATTGACAAAAAAAAATTAACAAAATAATAAGTATTCGAAAAAGGTATTATTTATTAAAATAGCACAAAAAACAAAGAAATCACACAAGATCAAAATTGGCAAAAAAAAAAAGAAATTTCCATGTCAAATTTCAGTAGTTTAAAATCTCCAAATTTCGAAGCCATAAATCAATACAAAATGTCGTTCTTTTTAAAAAAAAATTTTAGACTGCTCTAATGAAGTATTTTTCAGTAAATTCACATTAAAATATTTTTACATTTCTCACATCAATTTTTTTCTATTTTGGCCGCTGACGTTACACTGTGTGTTCGTTTCTAAATTAAAAAAAATGTAAGTACTTATTTTTTTTTTTTTTTTTGGTCCAATATTTTGACTCTAAATGCAGCCTATGAAGACCTGAAGTTTCCCAAATAAGGAAAAAATCACTTTTTACAATTTTTAATTAATTTTTCAAAAAGTAGTAAAAATATCGAATTAAACTTACAGAACTTGTAGAGAACATTCGAACGAAGATTTTTATTTATAACACTTATAGGCTTGATGCCGCTACACAGTGGTTGCGTCCATACGCCAAAAATCAAAAAATCGATCACAAAATATTTGGACAAAAGTCGGCATTGTCAAAATCAGCATATCAACTATTAGATTCAAACTTAGAATAGCGTGTTATTATTTTATTTTTTTTTGTTATTTTCATATAATTTACATATAGTTAAACTAAATTATCGATTATATGTTTGCGGGCGGTAAGGAAACCACGCCTTGTTTCCCTTAAAATATTATTTTGAATATAATAATAATAAAATGAAAAGTTTCAAGCCGAAAATAACAAAGTTATTAAAATTTGGCCTGATTATTTCTAAGGGGACTATAGGATATAGTCGTACGATATAGCAAATTTTTGTATAACAACTAGAAGTATTTATGGCCACGTCTCCATACAATTCCACTGCTATTACTTCAAAATGATACTCCACTGTGAATGGATAATGAAACCAATAAAAATGTAATGAAATGTGTTTTACTGCTGACTGTAGTACACCAATAATAATATTTGTTTTTGAGAAAACACGTTAAATACAAAAAAAGAGTCCACTTACAGAACTTTCCATTCTTTTAAGAAAAGTTTTGGAGCACAGTAACGCTGCGATAGCGGCGTCAAACCCATAAGTGTTATATTCCAAAATCGTCGTTGAAGTGGTCTCTACAAGTTCTATAAGTTTAATTCGATATTTTTATTAACTCTGAAAAATTATTTAAAAAATTGTAAAAAGTGGTTTTTTTCCTCATACAATTTGTTTGGGAACTTCAAGTCTCCATAGGCAGCATTTAGAGTCAAAATATTGGCCCAAAAAAAACGTACTTACTTTTTTTTGATTTAGTAACGAATTGGGGACACTCTCTACCATTTAAAATCAATTTTTCAGTGTGTTCTTGAGCTACGCTAGTACATATATAAGCAGATGAAAAAAAAGAGAAAAATAATATTAAGATTTAATTTAATTTAAACTGAAAAAAGGAAGAGAAAGATAATTCTTTTGATGTTTAGAGTATTAGTGTGTAATGAATGACGAAAAGAAAAAAGAGTCATTGAGTATTTTCTGAATGTAAAAAGTCAAACTATGCAGGAATAAATAAATGGGTAGGGGTGTCTCTGAGGGTGGGAAAGAGAATGTCTGTCTGTGAAATGTAGTTTTTTGTGCTACTATACAACTTATAGTACAGAGGTTATAAAAAAATTAGAAACTGTTGATATAGCCAAGGTAGGGTGGGAAAGTGGAGGCAATACAAACAGCTTCCCAGAGTGTGTGTGTAAATAAATACCCTGCGGGGAACTGAACCTGTCCTCAGTCAGGTACGAGTTTGTCTTAAAGGTTCTAAAACCAAATCGATGTTGCGGCAAAATGTTGTTTTCTTCGAGAAATGGATGCATTTTCGATAGCAACAATTTTTCGTATATTTTTGAAAATATCGATAACAAACTTTTAAGTCTGTATGAAGGCACTTGGGTATGATCTTTGTTCGGCTTTGGGATCAGAATTATTTCCGATATTTTCAAAGCAACTGGAAAATATGCTTGTCGTCAAATCGCATTCATAATATAGAACATGTTTTGTAGATATATTTTTTTTTTTTTGAAGACATTTGTAAATATTGAAGATATTGAAGACATTTTGTCAATAATACGAAAATGCATTTCCCTTTTCTGCATCGCTTCTAGCCCATTTTCCATTTGTAAGGCGAATTGGTGCTTCTCTTGGAATTGGTCGATTGTAGTTTTTTGCAGTTTTCGATAGGGAATAGTCTGATTACTTTGTTGCTGACAGGTTTTTAAGATAGTGTTGTAGCGTTTTTTCGTTATGAAATTGATATGAAAGTGCGAAATTGACCCCAACAAACAACGTTCTATCGTGTGCAACGGCCTTTAACTTTGCTGTCAAAAGCTGTGAGCGGCGGCGAGAATCGTTAGAATCCACCAACTGATTGCTTATAACACGAGCGAGCAAAAAGGTGAAAAGGCGATCGAAAAATTGCGTGAGTAACATAGTCGTGGAGAATGGGGCTGTTTATAGAAGTTCACGCAAGTGAGGAACGCGACTGATCGTCATTAACCTGGGAATGGCCATGAGCAATTCTTCTTCAACATAATGATGGAGAGCATCATATGGGCTGCAGATCTCAGACTCTCCGAAACCATCTTTTTTAAGAGTGTCATGCTGCTTGCTGATGATATTGATGTCATGGGGCAAATAGCACGAGCAGTTAGTGCAGCCTTCTCCAGTTAGGAAAGGGAGTCACGTCGACTAAGTCTTATGGTGAATGAGGATAAAACGAAGTACATGCTGTCAACTAGTAAACAGTTCTAGTGTCTTTGACTACAAGTTTCTGTTGGCGGTTACAACTTTGAAGTGGTAGACAACTTCGTTTACCTAGGAGCCATCATGAACACCAAAAATATTGTCAGCATGGAGCTCAAACGGGGAATACCTCTTGCAAACAGGTGCTACTATGGGCTCAGTAAGCAATTGAAAAGTAGAGCCCTCTCTCGATGCACTAAGCTTACTATCTACAAATCTCTCATTCTTCCTGTTCTGCTATACGGCGCAGAAGCATGGACGTTAAATGCCGCCGATGAGAGGAACTTAGCTGTATGGGAGAGAAAAATTCTTCGTAAGATCTTTGGTCCCCTTTGCGAGGACCGTGTATTCAGAATTACAATGAACCATGAACTATATGAGCTCTATGATGACGATATAGTCAAGCGGATAAAAATTCGGCTGCTCCGTTGGTTGGGTCATGTCGAGCGAATGGATAAAGCAGCTACAGCTCGAAAGGTATTCAATTCAAACCACAGTGATGGACGACGCGGTAGGGGTAGGCCAAATCTCTGTTGGAAGGACCAAGTGATGGAAAATCTTTCGTCGATTGGTATTACCAACTGACGCCAGCTCGTAGGCCAGAGGAGCAGCTGGCGAAATCGAGCTAACGCGGCCAAGACCGATATACGGTTGTAGCGCCATATAAATAAGTAAGTAAGTACATAGTCCTTTACTGACTCACAATGAAACAACCGTTAACATAACGACACAAATCGCACCACAATGAACAAATCACGTACGCCAAGCGCCACTCGCTAACTCGCTCACACGAGTTAACACCTTTAGTTAGGCATTTGCCAAGCTGGGAACATCTGGTCGTCGTGACCTCCACTGCATCCGTCATCAAGACACGTGTACAAACGCGTGACGTGTTACGTGAACTTTGATTAGCGATTTTTGTTTGGTGTAAATGTTTGATTGTTGGAAGGTCGTTGTGTTAGTTTGCGTGATGTTTGATGATTGTTGCTGCCAAGCGTAATGTTTGTTGTTGATGTGCATGAAAGTTCAGTTATTTGGGAGGTTGTATTTGTGTTGTCTTACGTTTGCATATTATAGTTAGTGCTTTGCTTGCTTGTATTTTCTTCCGGTTAGCTGGAGAGGTGAAAGAAATGCAAGGAAGTGAGAGAATGATTAGGCATGGATTTAAGTTTAGATTAAAACAAATTTATAATTCTCGATTGGGTTATGATAGTGTTTGCTTAAGTGCTGAGGATTGTGGGGTGGTGAGTTGGAATTCAATGAGCTGGGAATCGTCTGAAAAAGACTGAAAGACTGATAAAACTGGCGCAGTTTTGTTATGTAAAGTGTGTCCAGGTTGAAAGTGAGTCCAAGAACCACCTAGCCAAAAACCACTGTGCCAAAAATATGCTTATCTCAATAGCCAATAGCAGGAACACTTAACATTGGCGCCCAACGTTACAGCAACTTTTCTAACAGCTTTGTCTATCAATTTTATTAAAAATTTTTTTTTTTCTTTTTCATCTAGTTCTATTTCTATATTCTTTGACCGAGGAAAGGTTCATATAGCTATGCAGGTAGGTGTCAAGGCATTTACACTTGTTGAGGTTATGGGAGCAAGAGAACGGGTTGATCAAGAAGTACGCCTGAGCATGTGAGGTTGGGTTTTTGAGCCAAGGTAACAGGTCAGCTACGACATGCTAACGGTTTTCGAGCAAGGTATGTTTGAAGTTGATTAAGTTATTGTGGAAAGTAATAATTAATAGAGGGTAACAAAAGTCTACAAAGCAGCGCTATTGCTGTGGTAGAATGGCAGTAGTTAGTGTTTTGCGATGGTTGTGACGCGGACGGATGGACAATAGGACGGATTAGACTGGGTTATATTTTGGTGATAAGGGCGTGATGTTCAAGGTCTGGTTTTTGTTTCTTTTTAAAAGGGGAAAAAAAGTTTTTTTATTGGTTTAATTATATAGTTATACAGGTTATTATTATTACTATTTTTTGTATTATTATTTATATTATTATTTTTTTATTATTTTTATTTTTACTAGTATTTTAGTTTAGTTTAGTTAATTTTTTTTTTTTTTACTATTATTTTCAGCTAATTTTTTTCTATTATTTTTAATTTGTTTTTTTGTTCTATTATTTTATTTTTATTTTTACTATTATAAATTTAGAAGTAAAATAAGTTTTGAAGCGGAATATGTATAGAAAGGAGTGTTAGGTGGTGAAAATAGCATTACGTTTATCTGGTCTTAGGTTTTAATTTATTGGCATTGAAGTTTTGAATTGAATTTGTTAGACTTCAAGGATTATAGCATAGTTTTGTAATCCATCTATTTTAGTTTTATTATTTTTATAATTTTTGTTACAATTTTGAATTCCTTTGTTGTAGCTTTAAGTCGGTTAATAAGTTTTGAATTTGAATTGTATTGAATTGTATTGGAGTTATGAGAGTATAGTGAATTTAGAGGTTTGGTAAGAATAGGAGAAGATTACAATTTCATGGAGATAGGTGGTTCGAAGCTGTCCAAAGGTGAGGTAGGTGCTGAACGCAGACAAACTCGAAGTAGTACAAAGGCACACGAAAACCAACCAGTTCGATTGATGTTTGTTCGAAAAGGTTTCGGAAGAGTGAGCGAGTTTGAGGGTGTGCCCGAATATCTTCGGAGAGGTAAAATTTCAGGAGTACAACAAGGTAACTTATACGTGGTGAGAGAAGAGGAAGTATCTGAAAATTCGTTGAGCTTTGGAAGCAGGGTTGATAACTTGCTCACGATGCAGGATAGTGATTCACCGGGCAATGTTGATCGGGGAGGCGCGCCAGTAGAGCCAGGTTATGGCAGACTGCTCAATGGCCATGAGAGAGATAAGGGGTGAATTAGATGGGATGAACAGGCATTCGGGCGGATTGGAAACGTCTGTACAAGAGAGGCATCCACCGTCAACGCCTGCACCACGAAGAGTGGATCTTAGGTGATGCGGAGGAAAATGTGTTGAGAGATAGGCCCGATGAAGAAATTGAAGGGATTGCAAGAGCGAGACAAGTGGAGAGGTCGATAGCAATGGGGGCACGGAATAATAATGTCAATTTAAGTCGCTGGAACATCACCTATGACGGAACAGGTCGGGATACGACGGCGGATAGTTTTTGTTTCGAATCGAACGGACGCGTGTGCAGCATCAAGTGACGTTGAGTCAAGTCTTGGCAGAATTCATAGTTTAGTGACAGGTGTGGCTAGCAAGTGGTACTGGCAGGTTTTGGAGGATCATGCCGATGATCCGTCGCTTGAGCCGCTTATTCAAACCACTGGCTCGTTATCGTTAACAGCTGAAGTTGACCATTTACCAAGCTAGGAACATCTGGTTGTCGTGACTTCCACAGCATCCATCATCAAGACGCGGTTACAAGCGCGTGGCGCGCATTCAAATCACCGGTTAGTCATAGATAATGCCTGCAGTTAGCCTTTTAAAACGCTGGGAACGTTTGATCATCGTGGCCTCCAGTGCATCCATTATCAAAACAAGCCTACGAATACGTGGCGATTAGTAAAATCACCGGCCCATCAACGCCTACGCCTCGAGTCAGCCCTTCATCACGCTTGGAACGTCTGATCATCGTGGCCTCTGTTGGAGCAGTTTAGTTTATTTTTTTTTTATTGTATTTTGAAGCTAGAATTTAAGTTGCATTTTTTATGTTTAAGTTGGTTGTTTTAAGTTGAAGTTATACAATTAAGTTAGCCACACTGATTAGAAAGGTTTGAATTCGATGTTTTAGGTGTTCTTAATCGGAGTTGCACTGAAGAAACTATAAATATAAATGGGAGTGCATGAAGCGACGAATATATTATTATTATAACGTAATCGAACAAGCGGTCGTTTCTATTCTTCGCTCGTCGTTTTTTTTCGTTACGTGAACTCAAATTAATGAGCTTCACATTCTCTTCAATTTCAAAAATCATTGAAATTACATTTTGGCGCCCAACGTGTGGCAAGTTTATTTAAAATAATAAAATAATTAAAATAAAAGTGTTTATTTTTAATTTAAATAAAATTTGCCAAACAAATTTTATCTTTTGTTCTTTAATAAGAAAAAGTGCGTGGACGCATGAAAAATTCAGCGTTGGACACATTAAAAAAAATAGAAACATACTAGCCGTCACATATGGTACATCACCTGCTCCATTCATGGTAATGCGGTGTTTGACATATCTGAGCGATTTGTGCGCTGAGACGCAGCCAATTGGGTCAAAGGTAGTAAAAAACGATTTCTACGTTGATGATCTTCTCACAGGGGCCTTGACCAAAACCTTGAAGAGTTGGAAGAAATTCAGCTTCAAGTGACACAAATGTTGGATGAAGCAGGGTTCCAGCTAGCTAAATGGTTTTGAAACCATTCATCGTTAGAAACAAGGGTCAACAAATTACTTCAGTTCAATGATTCTGATAGCACAAAAACTTTGGGCATCAAGTGGAGTCCCCAAGAAGATAATTTTCAATTTCATCATGACACAAAATTTGAAATGTGTTGTCTCTTTCGCGGTTATTGACCCGTTAGAACTTTTAAGTCCAATCATTGTGAAAGCAAAAATTTTATTGCAAGGAATTTGGTTTTATAACCTCGATTGGGATGAGTTCACTCCACTTCATCTCGACACAAGATGGCAGAATTTCAAAGTAAATTTGGCAGAAGTTAATAACATAAAAGTGCCTCGCTTTGTGCAAACAATTTCTTGAGCAAAACTCGAAGTGCACGGATTTTCAGTGTTACGGTTTTGACAGCCAAATCCAAGGTAGCTCCGCTCAAAACCATGTCGCTGCCGAGATTGGAGCAATGTGCAGCGCATTTGTTGGCAAAACTCTGCCCGAAGGTTCAAAAGCTGCTAGATTTTCATGTCGAAAGCATTGTGTTTTGGACCGACTTCGAGATAGTTTTGTATTGGTTGAGAAATCACCCATCCACACTAGCAACTTTCGTGGCAAACAGAGCGCCGGAGGTACAGGAGTGGTCGCATAACGTTTCATGGCGCCATGTACCGTCAAACGACAACCCAGCGGATATAGTGTCGAGAAGTTGCACTGCTGACGAGTTGACAGATTCAATTTGGTTCAATGGATCAAATTTTTTACTGAAAGATCAATGCTGTTGGCCACAAAATTGTCATTTTCTATTGACACCCGAGCAAAAGTCGCTTGACAAGCGAAAAAAGGTTATATCTCCAGCCACTGCTCATGCTGACGTGAACTATTTATTGGAAATAGTGTCAAAATATTCATCTTTTCAAAAACTAATTCGATTATTTGGTTATGTGCTTGGGTTTGCGACTTATAAGAAGAAAAGCAAGACGAACAAAGGTGGAGCGCTGAGTGTAAATGAGTTGAGATTATCATTCCTCAAAATTGTTGAAATGGTGAAAAAGTCCGAATTTGCACCAGATATAAAAAATTTGAAAAAATCGTTGAGTATCCAACCGAGTTTGCAAAAGCTTAACCCGTTTATAGAAGAAGCCATTCATGGCAATTTGGTGTTTTCGTTACTGCGCGTTGGCGGACGAGGTGTCCACTGCTCATGCCAAATGGTTCACATTTTGTGACCATATATCTGCGGCACTTGCATATCTCAAATTGTCATGCTGGTCCAAAAGGGTTAGTTGGGTTGCTGCGCCAAAAAATATGGTTGGTGAACGCAAGAGAAGCATGTAGGAAACTAGTACGAAGTTGCATACATTATTTCCGGTATAAACCGAAATTGATGATGCAAATTATGGGAAATTTGCCAGCAGACAGGCTGAAAGCGTTGCGTCCATTTATAATAACCGGTGTCGATTTTTGTGGTCCCGTATACATTACGTTGAAAATTCGTGGTCGTTCACCGGTGAAAATGTATATCGCCGTGTTTGTTTACTTCACATCGAAAGCAGTACACTTAGAACTAGTAAGCGACTTGAGTATTAATGCTTTTATTTTGTGCTTCGAACTTCGTTGGCGCCAATCGTCTCCTGAGAGAGCTGACAGAAGCGTTCGGAGCGAGCAAAGAGGGCATTGCATCTTATATTGCCGGGCGCGGCATCGAGTTTGCTTACATACCGCCACGGGCTCCTCATTTCGGCGGCCTATGGGAGGCGGCGGTGAAGTCAGCCAAAACGCTGATGGTCAAAACCGTCGGCATCGAGGAGCTAACCGTCGAGGAGCTGCAAACGGTGCTCGTAGAGGTCGAAGCAGTGCTCAATTCGCGACCTATCGCACCAATGAGCGACAGTCCCAACGACGGGGAGGTGCTCACTCCAGCGCATCTACTAATAGGCGGAATGCTGCTTTCGCTTCCGCCCGAGTACTCGGAAGAGAAGCCAATAAAGTGCAGCACTTACGACGGTGGTAAATGTTGTCAGCGCTCGAGCAGCGCTTTTGACGTCTGTGGTCCAAGGACTATATTCGGGAACTGCGGCAGCGCCCACTGAAGACATCGACGAAATACTCTTATAACGTGTTTGATGGAGCAAAAGGAAATAAGAAGAGTGTCAATGAACGTAACTCGCTGGAAAATAAAGCACCAGTAGTAAAACAAATTTGCGCTGTTTCCGTTAAATAGAAATTTTAAAATGAGCGCATGGCCTCAGGCTGAGCATACTTCAGCTGACATAAATAACGGTTTGTTACATGGCGCCCGAGCAGGGAACCGAATGAACATATGGATAAAGATTGGTGGTTCCAAGCGGACAGCAAACCAACATCAACCATATTCAGGTATTAACGTGTGAGGATTCGCGTAGGCTATCCTCACAATTTGTAGTAAAATATTACCTTATATTATTATATTTTTAGTATTAAGTTTGGTAGTATTAAGTTAATTTTTTGGTCGTCAGCCGATAGGTACATAGGGGGAATAACATGTAACACCTGGGTGTACGTGCCGTAACTGTTGTACACTGTACACAGGGGGAGTAACATGTAAC
>JAWNPW010000219.1:0-20248 GCA_035078745.1 Diastata ussurica
CCGCGTTACGCCACCGAAGAAGAGCAGAGTCCAACAGTTGGGTACCCAGGTAGAAACTCCCAACGATATGACCGAAAGGCGCAAGCCTCCCTCAAGACGCGTACAAGAGCCAGCGAGCCAGGAGACACGTGGTGATGACCCTTGGCAAAAGGTAGTTCCGAAAGCCAAGAAAAGGAAAAAGCTGCCAATCAGCATGAACAAGAGTGGACGTCCGGATGCACTAATAATCTCCACAACAGGGAACTTATCGTATAGCGAGCTTCTACGGAAGGTGAAGCAGACAGACGAGCTGCAAAACGTAGGTGACAATGTCACCAGGGTGCGAAAAACAGCAAAAGGGGAATTGCTGCTGGAGCTAAGCTGATCCAAGAAAGAATCTGCCCAGGAGATCAAAGATGCGATAAGCTGCGTCCTTGGGGACCAGGCTGGAATATGTGCCCTATCGCAGGAAATCTAGATCGAGATCAAACACCTGGATGAAATAACCTCGAAAGAGGAGATCCTGGAAGCGATACATGCTGAGCTGAACAACGATACTGGCGTTAGTATTGATGCCATCAAGTCGCTAAGATTGGCGTACTCTGGAACGCAAACTGCGGTACTGAGCATGCCCGTGAAACCTGCGAAAAGCCTACTTGAGGCTGGAAAAATCAAGATTGGCTGGACACGGTGTAGGGTGAGAGAAAGGACTGCACGACCCAGATGTTACAAATGCCTTGAGTTTGGGCATGTGGCGAAATGGTGCACAAACCCTGTGGACGGAACAAATTGGTGCCTGAAATGTGGTCTTACTGGCCATAAGGCAAAGGGGTCTGAAAAACAAGCCTGTTGTTTTCTCTGCAAAGCAAGGAACATCAAGGACACCAACCATCAAGGTGGCAGTCAAAGATGTTCTGGACACGGTGCACGCAAGAAAAACACCAAAGTACTAACCCAGGCAGTGAAAGAAACCAATGCTGATATCGTATTGATAAGCGAGCCATACAGACCGAAAAACTCACCAGGTTGGGTGAACGATTCCTCAAAGAAACCACGAACTCAAGCGGTCGAGCGCTGCTCGATGCTTTCGCATCATTGGATGTCTCTCTGCTTAACCGAGGCGCAGAGTTCACCTTCTGCAGAGGTAAAGTCGGTTCAATAATACACCTGACTTTTGTGACCACCTCGCTATTCCGAAGAAGCTCTTGGCAACTAAGTGACCAGTTCACCCAAAGTGACCACCTCGCCATCGCTTGTGAAATTATCTCCACACGCGCGACACCACCACCAGTGACCATGCAATACAACATCGGCTACAAGACAGATACTCTCGACGTGGAGCTCTTCAGAGAAATGCTGGCTGAACTTAACCTTAACGGCACGGCTCCGCATATGGCAGCCGAGGTCTCAAGGCGAATCACGGAAGCGTGTAGTGCGTCTATGGCCAAGAGGAAGAGAGGAGGCCACAGGAAGGAACCAGTCTATTGGTGGAACAATGAGATTGCGAGCGCTCGAAGGGAATGTATTTATTCGAAGCGGAGGTCAACCAGGGTCCGTGGGTCTGCCAGATTTAGAGCGCTGCACGACATCGATAAAGAGAAGAGACATACACTGAAAATGGTCATTCGAAACAGCAAGCGTACCTGTTTCCTTAATCTTTGTGATGATGCTGACTTGTGCCCCTGGGGTACGGCATGCAAGTTGGTGATGAAAAAGCTTAATGCATTTAAGGAACCAACTCCAAGATGCCCGGTCTTACTCGATTCAATAGCTACTACGCTGTTCCCAGCTCAACGGCAAATGGATAATACACCCTTTATGCCAAGACCTCACACGAACATCCAGGCGGTAACAGTGGATGAACGGCGGATTATAGCAAATAAGCTAAAGAACAAAAAGCGCCTGATCCTGACGGAATTCGTAATCAAATTCTGAAACTGGCTATAAATGCACACCCTGAGGCCTTCACAAAGCTGTACAACACCTGCCTAGCAGAAGGAAAGTTTCCTGATTGCTGGAAAGTGCAGAGATTCTGCCTTATAAAGAAGGGCAACAAAGCTGCTGATGACCCTTCTGGATACCGTCCACTTTGCATGATAAATGCAATCTGTAAGATTTTCGAGAGTATACTGAGCAACCGAATTGAAGCTGCGATCCAAATAGCGGGAGAATTATCGCCGCTCCAGTTCGGATTCAGGAAGCGTAGATCAACCATCCACTCCATAAATGTAATAAAAGAGATAGCCGAAAAGGCCATTGAGGGTACTCGCTGGCGTTATGGAGCAAAAGAGTATTGCTTTATGGTAACGCTCGACATAAAGAATGCGTTCAACACCGCAGACTGGTCGAAGATACTTAGCGCGCTCGATCGTTTCAGTGTACCAAGATACCTTACCAACATCATGAGGAGCTATTTTAGGAACAAAGTTCTACTATACGACACAGAAGCCGGCGCGAAAAAGTACAACATAACTGGTGGAGTTCCACAAGGCTCGGTTCTTGGTCCCCTCCTTTGGAACATGATGTACGATGATGTCCTCAGACTGAATCTGCCTCAAGCAGCCACGATAGTAGGCTTTGCAGACGACATAGCTCTAGTGGCCACCGCTAAACATATCCAAACTGCTGAAACCATGTGCAACATCGCGATAGGCATTGTCAACAATTGGTTGAACTCGGTTGGCCTTAGTCTGGCTGATCACAAAACCGAGGCGCTCCTTATCAGCAGCAGAAAGCGAATCGAAGGGGCTAAAATCAATATTGGTGAAACAGTAATCGAGACGAAGCGCTTTCTGAAATACCTGGGCGTTTTACTGGACACTCGCCTCTGTTTCAGGGAACACCTTGAATATGCGCACCAAAAAGCCGCTACAGCCAGCAGAGCACTGGCAAGAACTGAACACGAGAGGCCCAAAGCAAGGCAGCAGGCTACTACTCGTAAGCGAGATCAAGTCGATCATCCTTTATGGTGCACGTAAAGGCGGTACCGCGAGGAAACGGGGTCGTGGGACCACTAGTGGGTAGCCCGCGCGCTACTCCTACGTCCATTTAAAAAAAAAAAAAAAAAATACTTAAACAGATATACATTCACAAGCGATTGAGCTATATGCTCCTACGGCCTCCCGACGGAATACTTAGTAGTAGTACCGGGAGAAACTACCGTCGAACAGGGTGAAGTTTTTAGCGGGTTAGAGTCTCGCACTACAAGGCTTTCGATGCTTTCAACAACTAAAAAAAAAAAAAAAAAAAAAAAAAGGGGAGCTTATTTTGCAGCTCAAAAAAGCACAGAATGGGTGAACGGAAAGATTCAAAGCGGACGTTGAAAACTCACTTGCAGCGAACGCGGCAATAAGAGCGATGACGCTCAAAATACAAGTCGAAATAAAAGATCTGGATGGTATTACCAGCGAGAGCGATATCATGGAAGCTATACGTGTTAAAATACCGGATGCTCAAAATCTAGATAACTTATGCATAAAATCCATTAGGAAGGCTTATGGAGACACACAAACGGCAGTGGTCGATCTCCCGGCCCAGATATCCAACAAAATGCTGGAGAACCCAAAAATCAAAATAGGATGGGTTATCTATACGATACGTGAAAAATTCACAGTCACAAGTTGCTTCTGTAAACTTGAATCAATATAACACAAGTGATTGGTTTAACTTTTCAATAATGATTCCTTTATTTCAAATCAGACTTAAGCTAAGTTACAAATATTGGTTAACAGTTTACTGTTAACGTTTAACATAGTATATTATGAAATGTGAGTGTACATATGCATGTATTATGTTTATTATTATTATTGTGCGCCGTCAGCTAAAGACAGTGTGAGACCGCACGGTCACCACTTTCAACTATACGATAACGGTCTTCATGGATCGCTCGTATTTCAACTGATAAATGCGTGCATATGCATTAATGATTGGAAATTTGAGAATATTGTTATTGCAACCAAATGTCACAATGTCTATACTTATGCTGTGCATATGTACACTAAAAGTATTTCACTAAAAGGGGAGGTGCCTTTTAGTGAAATAACGTAATATATGTAGCTATTTTTTTTATTTTTTATTTATTATTATTTTTTTTTTTTTTTTTTGTTTTAGTTCTATATATGTATTTAAATTGTTTTTGTTTAAATCTATATCTATAAAGTCTTATTTTATTATTGTTCTTAATATTATAAATTTTTTTTTTTTTTTTTTTTTTGGTTTGAAGTTGATCAGGCTTCGTTTTGTTGTATTTATGTATTAAAGATTTTTAACCTCTCCTTATGTTCTTTTTGTTTTTTGTTTTCACTGTCAGTTATTTCTACGTTGTCGTTTTTTCCTATGCTAACGACTTCGTAAGGTCCTAAATATTTATTATCTAATTTATGACCTGTATCGTTTTTTAGTAAAACTTGGTCTGCTACTTTTAATGTAAAGTCTATAACATTTTTATCGTAGTTTTTTTTCTGCTTTGACTTATGTTTCTCTATCATTAATCTAGCTCTTTTATAAGCTTGTTCTAGTCTAAATTTTGATTCTTTAGCGTAATCTTCGATATTATAAATTGGTTCTATATTATCTATACTATAAAAGTGTTTAGCTAGATTGGCGTTTTCACCAAAAACTAGCTCATATGGACCATAATCATATGCCATAGACGGAGTTGTATTATAACAATATACAAAGTATTGAAGCCATACGTCCCAATAAGTTTTATCTACTGATATATACGAACGTATGTATTCGTTTAAAGTTCTGTGGCTTCGCTCAACAGTTCCTAGGGTTTGGTGATGATGTGCTGTAGATAATAATAATTGAATTCTTATATTCTGTACCCATGTCCGTTATGAACGTCTTCATTGTACCGTACTTTAGAGTAAATGATTCAAATATAGCTTTAGCAACTGTATTAGCGCTTTTGTTTGGTATTGGAATAGCCACTAGATATTTTGGTAGGTCACATATGAGTGTACCTGCATATTCGTTACCATTTTCCGACTTCGGTAGTGGTCCAATTGTGTCGACAAGTACTTTCTCGAAAACACTTATTGGTGTGTCTGTAATAGTCTTTGGAGTCTTTGTATGCTTCGTTGTTTTAGCTTTTTGGCATTTTTGACAGTTACGTACGTACTTTGTTATATGACGTGTCATATTTTTCCAGTAGTAATGTCTTTAATTTTAGCTAGCGTTCTTGAAATGCCTATATGACCTCCTTGGATTGGATCATCGTGTAATGTAGACAATATTGCTTCTTTATCTTCTTCTTTTTCTATTATGGTCACCGGCTGGAGTAGCGCTACTCTTAGTTTGTTTAAATATTTGTTGCCCATATTTTTGAAATAATCAATTGAAATTTCTTCAAAGCTTTTTTCGCTCGGTGCCGTTTTGAGTTGGCTAATTCTGTTTATACCGGCATCAGTTTCGAGCCTTTGGAAAAACTGACCTAAATCTAGATTTCCATTAGTATAAAAAACGCTAACATCAATTCTTGCTATAACTTTTCTTCCATGTTTAATTAAACATTTCAATGATGTTATACGCAAGGTCACTACTTTTCGTACATCATCATTCTTGATAACTTGATATACGTTGGACTTAGAAGTATTTTTAGGATCTTGCTTTAGCTAAGTTTCCTTTTCTATTCCTGCGCAGGATTTTTTCTGTCTACTTTCTTGTCTTGTAGTGACTTTTACGACATGATTATTCATTGTTTTCAATTCATCGATGGTTATTCTTGATAACGCATCCACTACAAAATTATCTTTTCGTTGTAATACAAAATTGCATCGGTGCAACTGTTTACGAATTTTGACACAGCGTCATTCATGTTACTGAATTGACCTGCTTCCATGATAAGTTTTACCTTATCTATGGAGCAGTTTTTAATCATGACCTTAACAGCTTGTTCCGTTGCGTATTTACTAACTAATCCTAATGAAAGACCATCACTTATGTATACACTTTCTAAAGCCTTTGTGAGTTGCTGTATTGCTTGTGTGTAACCATTTACGGTTTTACTTTTCTGCTGGACATTCATCATTTTGACGGTCAGTACTTCTACTGATTCGCCCTTTACTGAAATTTTTAATTTAGTGAGTACATCTGATAGAGTTGTCTCTGACTTTATCAGGTTCCTAGTGTGCCCTTTTAGTTTGGTTTTTATAATGGCTATGGCTAAATGCTCATGATTTGCTTCAATCGCATTAACAATCTCTACTGCATCGAGAAAACTCTGAAGGTTCTCGTGTTGCCCGTCAAATTCTGGAATCAGCCTAGAAGCTGTCCGCAAAAAGTCGACATCTATTTGGGCCACCTTAATCATTTCCGTAGTGTTTGTATTTTCAAAAATCTCTTGTAATTCTTCCTGGTTTACATCACTTTTTTCTATTACCTGTTTGTCATCAACCATAGATGTTAGGCGTGACGAGTCAAAAGTTACCGGTGTTGCTATTACTGAGGGGAGAAAAAGATGCAATTGATGTTTTTCATTTAGGATTACAAGAATGTCCCTTAGATCATCTAAAATGTCTTTACACTGGATCTTGTGTAAGTTCGCGAGTCTATCTTTATTATCATAGATCAAACTTCTGGTTTCGTTGTATTCACATACAAGGATTTCAGTATGTTTGATTATGATTGGTAACAGAATTGGTATGTTTTTATTTAGACATTTATGCGACTTGCTGAATTGAATTTTATATAGTTTTATTTTTTCGGCTATCTGAGCCCATTCCATTTAAGTTTATATATACACAAAACGTTAAAGTTTTAGTAGTTTTGATCATATATAATATATATATTTTTTTATATTTTATATTTTATTGAGCGCATCTGCCCTGCTCGTGTATTTTTTTTTTTAGTGATCTATTATGCATTGCATGCAACTTATTCAATAGATTAATACATTCTATTACTGCTAAAACTATAAGTAAAATGGTAATGTTTTTTAATTCATCCTTATGATCTACAATCTCAACCGTGTTGATAACATTTGCGGTTGGATTTTCTACCTTAGAGTCCGTTGAACCCATAATTTTTTCTCTTTCTGTTTTGTTTGTTTGTCTTATATTTTTTTTTTTTTAATTAATTTGTTATCTTATCTCTGCAACTGTTGCTGGATCATGTTGTCATGTGGAGGTGGCACAGGTCATCTCACAGGCTGCACAGGCTGCGCAGTCTGGGAGGCACGTCTTCTTCTTTTGTTTCAGAATACATTCTTGGATTTCGTAGTTGTTATTTATAAGGTGAACCGTTTAGTGTTGTTGACGTAGCCGATGAATAGTTTGCTTCCATTTATTTCTAATCGATCATGTAATTATTGCTGCCTCGTGGTGACAGCTCAACTGATGTTCCGATGTAATTTCGTATGAACGAAACTGTAGTAAATATGTATTTTTATTTATTATTCGTTGCTCTTTAATATTTTTTTTTTTTATTTGGACACTGCACACATTTAATTTGTTGACATTTTCAATATAATTTGTCACGGGCGCCATGTAAACTTGAATCAATATGACACAAGTGATTGGTTTAACTGTTTAATCGATAATGATTCTTTTATTTCAAATCAGACTTAAGCTAAGTTACAAATATTGGTTAACAGTTTACTGTTAACGTTTAACATAGCATATTATGAAATGTGAGAGTACATATGCATGTATTGTGTTTATTATTATTATTGTACGCCGTCAGTTAAAGACAGCGTGAGACCGCACGGTCAACATTTTCAACTATACGATAACGGTCTTCATGGATGGCTCGTATTTCAACTGATAAATGCGTGCATATGCATTAATGATTGGAAATTGGACAATATTGTTATTGCAACCAAATGTTACAATGTTTATACTTATGCTATGCATATGTACAATACACTTCAAATGCTGCGAATATGGGCATATTGCTAAAGACTGCAAAAATACAATAGAATGAAGTAAAAGTTGCTGCAAGAGTGGGCAAGCCGGTCACGTTGCAAAAAACAGTGGGCAAGAGGGTCACGTTGCCAAAAACGAAGCATACTTTGCAAAAAAGAAAAGCGGAACCACAACCACCCAACCGGAAGCAAACTGTGTCCAGCATACCGCGTAGCGTACAAAGCAATGCAAAATAAATGAAAATCCTGCAATTGGACCTTAATCATTGTGAAGCAGTGAACATAAAATAGATATAGCAATGATCAGCGAGCCATACAGAATACCAACTAACGCCACTTGGATCGCAGACAAAACTATGAAAGTCGCAATATGGAATTGTGGGAAAAAATGTTTCCAGGAATATCCAAGGCACACCCAAGAACGCATCTATATAGCTGTTATGTACCTCCAAGCTTGCAGTTGGGCGAGTTCACCTGTTTTCTTGACAGGTTGCTGAGTGTTGTTAAAAGAAGGAAACTTAACATAATTGTTGGTGATTTTAATGCATGGGCCGCAGATTGGGGCAGTAGGGAAACAAATAGCCGTGGAGCAGCATTAGTCGATGTCCGAACTGCAACGAAGGATGTGAAAACGCAAAACACGTTTTCTTTGTATGCCCTAAATTCGAGCACAATCGACATAATATTGAGATAATAGCGGTGGAAGAACTGACTCCAGACAATTTTATTTCCACATATGCTAAAATCACCAGAAGTGTGGGAGATGACGAAAAGAGTATGTGCTGAAATAATGAAAGAGTTTAAAAGGTTCGAGCGACTTCGACACGCGAACTCAACTGCATCCGATCAGAGCATCTAAAAACCAGCTCAAAGCTTAGACTTATTCATATTAATTATGTGATATGTATTTATATGTTTTCTTTAATGTTTTGGTAAATGTTCTATATGATATGTCCTATGATGTGTGGCATGTCAAACTATGTATTGCTATACACTTATCTGCATAGTAAATGTTTTGTATAGTAACTGTCTTGAATAGTAATATATGAATACCTTAGACTAAGAATTATTTTTCATGTTATGTGATTGTAACATGTTTTTATGTAATACGTCTTTCATGCGTAGACATAGCTTGCATGTTATAGGCAAGCGTCCCGCCCCCACCTGAGAAGTAATGCCTAGCGGCGGTTCCGCAGGATCTTGAGGTCGTATGACCACTAGTGGGTAGTCCGCGCGCTACGCCCACGTCCATAAAAAAAAAAAAACATGCAAAACACACACATATACACACTCACATATAATCACACACGAACATACATAAAAAGATTGAGCTATATGTTCCTACGGCCTCCCGACGAAATACCTAGCGATAGTACCGGGGGGAACTACTGTCGAACAGGGTGGAGTTTTTACCGGTTTAGAGTCCCGCACTACAAGGCTTTTGATGCTTTCAACCACTACAAAAAAAAAAAGTACATACATATGCACACATACGCATACAATCACAGGCAGGGGGGGGCAGGACATCATCGTGCTCTTCGGGCTTAGCGACCTCGCTGACCGCGAGTTGGAGGCTAAGCGGCACACTATAACCGAGGAAGGGTGGTAAAACACTCACTCCGTACAGGAAATTCTGCGGCGAATGCAGGATCTCCCTGTCGGTAACTCAAAATCCAGAAGCATCTGTCCTCAAATTGGGCGGCTCCCTGGTCTGCGACTGACCCCAGAGAAGCGGCAGTAACAAAGCCTAAAGCGCCTGCTTTTGTATTCCTGCCAGAAGACATCAAGGCCGAGCCCAGTAAAGCCTTGATTATGGTATACTGGACACAAGATAGGAATAGACAGAACCCTGGGCTGACAGTTGTGGTATTCTGTTACCTGAGTAGGCAAGAGTGAAATCTTTCCCAAAATAGTTTTCAGGCTAATGCCACAACTGCCCACGTCCCTTTAAAACCGTGGCAGGCCTCAAAGCACGCTCTTAGCTCGTCGCCATTTAGTTGGTAGTGTAGGTTCAGTTAAGCATGCTCCCGATTTGCGCCGATCTGGCTCTGAACACATGGCCCCATGAAAGCGTGTATCAACCCTAGCATGGCCTTCCTGCATGCAAAGATAACCATGGGATCCTTAGCGAGTACTCAAACGAGCTACGATAACGACATTGAGGGGGGACCCAATTAAAATGATGACTCAAAATATTGAAAAAACAAAACAAGGGAGGTGGTACTGCAGATGGACAGCTCGCGGAAGCAGTAGGCTTAGCAAGCGCTCTATGTACCACGGGGGAGATGCGGAATCCTTTCGCTAAAGGCGGGAGAATGCAACGGTCACCTATAAGGAACGTGCTTGACTCTGAGCTAGGCCGATCGAAATCTGCTTCGCCATTCTTATTGAGAGAGGGCTCATCGTCGATCGAGAAAAGAAATGCACCGAAGGATGCCGAACCGACTGGATGCAGCCAGTTGTGGAAAATCAAGGAGCCACTAGAAGAGTTAATAAACTTCGTAAAACCAAAGCACAACGTGCATCACGAGATTGAGAGGCTGATCAGCGCCATTAACGTAGCTTGCAAAGAGCTAGAGCGGGAGCTGCCCTGTGAGCGAGTGCCAGGCTCTACCCGCTCGTGATCGATTGGATGTAGGACACTGTTTTACAGGTAACGAAAGGGATGCCGAAAAGAGTAAACGAGCCAAGGCCCAGACGAACACCTCCAAAAAAGAGCAAAGGGCCACCGCCGGTGAAACAGGCTAATACACCAAGAGAAAAAACTGGCTCGCCGAGGACGTCTGCGCCGAAATTCGCAGGCATCTCGGAACCGAGGAGTACATGGAGGTCAACCTGAAATCTTTACGCAAGGCATGCTCAGGTACCCAAACAGCAGTGGTGAGCTTACCAGCGATGGATGCGAGAAAGCTTAACTAAGAACCGCGGGGGCACCAAATACCGTGCGGGTACCGGGAGATGTCCGTCGTTCCAGGAAGCCCTGAAGAAGCAACGCGGATGAGGTACCTAAAAATTAACCTCAACAACTGCCAGGCAGCTCAGGAACTTCTGTCACAGACTATCCTGGGGGAAAATATCGATATTGCTATTCTGAGCGAACCCTACTCGGGCAGCCTACATGAAGACTGCTATGTGGACAACACAGGCACGGCTGCAATTTGGTCTTGCCGAAGGATCCAACTCCACATAAGACCACACACATGCGACAGCGGCTTTGTTCGGGCCGACATTGGTGGCATACAGGTGGTGAGCTGCTATCTCGCGACGAGTCTGTCTTTGCAAGAATTTTCAGATACAATAGACAGACTAGTTGACGACGTAAAGGGCACGTCACCGATAATAATAATCGCTTGGGCAGTCGATTTTGGCTCCCGAAAGACAAATCAGACGGAGCAATCCTGCTAGAGGCACTCGCGTCGCTAGATGTAGAGCTCCTAATAACGACACAGAGCACACGTTCAGTAGAGCGGGGTATGGCTCGATTATCGATCTGACCTTCGTCAACAGTTCGCTGGTCGTACGATCCACTAGGCAGCTCAACAGACCACGACGCGAAGCCAGTCGATTGAAGCAAACCGAGGCCGATATAAACAGAGTCGACACTCTCGATGAGGGCATCCTCGAAGCGATGATGGGGGAGTTGCAGGTAGCAGGCAATGCAGAAGAAACGACAATCCAGGCCATGCTACACGTAAGACGGGACTGCGATGCAACAATGTTGCCTAAGAGGTCGTGCAAGCAGCAACATAAGCCAGTAAGTGTACTGGTGGACGTCGGATATAGCAAACACGCGTACTGAGTGTAACCGGATGAGAAGGCACAACCAGAGATCGAGGGGCATGCCTAGATTCCACGAATTCCGTGAGCAACATAGAGTACTGAGGAAAGGGCTTAAAAACAAAAACAAAGCGAGCAAACGCGAATGTTTTTTGAAGCTCTGCGATGAGGCTGCTGATACACCTTGGGGTACAGCATACAAACTCGCGATGAAAAGGTTGAACGCATATAGAAGACCAGCGTCCACAGACACTCGATTACTTGGCACTATAGTGAGAACGCTATTCCCACAGCAGCCAAAGGTCAAGAGACAGCAGATAGTCGACGAGACACAGCACTTGCACCTGGTAGACGCAGAGGAAGTCAGGCTAGCAGCCACGGCCATCAAAAATAATAAGGCGCCAGGTCCAGAAGGTATACCGAACAGAGCTCTATAAACTGCTATACAGCCGCAAGCGTTTGCAGATATTTAAACCGCATGTTTGAAGGAGGGTGTGTTCCCCAAACTATGGAAAACACAAAAGATGGTGCTTATCCCCAAAAGAAGCGACCCCACAGACGACCTCTCGAGTTACAGACCAATATGTTTGCGTGACACAATGGGGAAGATCTTGGAGCGAATCATAAGCTGCCGCCTGGAGGCCGCAATCCAAGCTAGTGTAGGTCTTTTCGACCACCAGTTTGGTTTCAGGAAACTGCGTTCAACAACCAACTCTATCCGACTCGTCGTGAGCACTGCACGTACGGCCATTGAGGGCAGACGGTGGAAAGGGGGTACGAGACGGTACTGTCGGGTGGCAACACTGGACATCCGAAATGCTTTCAACTCCGCTAACTGGGACAAAATAGCGCAGGCTCTTACGGCATTTAGGGTTCCACGCTACCTGCGCAACCTTATTTCGAGCTACTTCACAGATCGAATACTGAAGTATGGCACCGAGGAAGGCGAGATGTCTTACACCATTACTGGAGGTGTTCCTCAGGGGTCTGTCCTAGGACCGTTGCCGCTGCAAGTCCCGATGGGAGTAAAAATCATAGGTTTTGCAGATGATATAGCAGTAGTGGCCACAGCGAAAAACATAAGCGAGGTGGAAGCGGCTTGCAACGGGGCGATTAGCGCAATTTTTGGGTGGCTGACATCAATGAGGTTGTGCTTGGCGGAGCACAGAACGGAGGCGGTGCTGATCAGTAGTCGGAAGTTACTGAAAACAGCGAAGGTATACGTGTGCGGCTCGGTCATCCAGTTCAAGCCATATAACAAATACCTTGCCGTAATACTCGATGCCCGGCTAACATTCAAGCCGTATCTCGAATACGCCCACAAAAGAGCAGTGGATGCATGTATGACGCTGGCTCGGATAATGCCAAACACGAGGGGCCCTGGGCAGGCCCGGAGGGAACTCCTCCTCTGCGTGGTGCGATCTATCATAATGTACGGCGTAACTATCTGTGCAGCGGCGGTGCGACGGAAACCATATCGGAGAGGACTGGAGTCAGTCATTAGACTCGGGGCACTAAGGGTTATCTGCGCTTTCCGAACGGTGTCCGAGGACGCCGCGCTAGTTCTATCTAGTATGATCCCTATAGACTAGCTGGTGCACGAGATAACTGTACCGCCAAGTATGGGCAACGAGGGAAATGCCCGCAAGCCCAAAGAATACGAGCCAACAAAAAAAAAAAAAAATACGCATACACTCTCATACACACACACTGGGTGTCATGGGTTTGACTACCATAAGGTGAAAGCGTCTGATTGTTTAAACCTGGTTGAACCAGCGTCATACTTATGGTACCACTTCAAGCCGACTCACATGCTGGCATCCGAATGCTAGCATAGGCGCCTTCTGACGAGTGCCTCCCCGTGGTGACACATGGGCACCAAACTAACACCCATCAGCTAGGCGGCGGATGGGAGCGACGAATAAAAACCCAGAAGCGTTTGTTCCCAGATTGGGCGGCTCCCTGGTCTCCGTTTGATCCCAGAGAGGCGGCAACGAAAAAAACCTAAAGCACCAAAGTCTTGATTATGGAATACAAGACGCAAAGATATAACCAGTCTGAACCCTGCGCTGACAGTTCTGGTATTCTGTTACCTGAGTAGGCAGGAGTGAAATCTTCCCGAGAAGGCTTTCAGGCTAATGCCACAACTGCCCCCGTCCCGATAAAACCTTGGCGTCGCCATTAAATTGGTGGTGTAGGTTCAGTTGAGCTTGCTACTGATTTGCGCTGATCTGGCTCTGAACACATGACCACATGAAGGCATGTGTCAACCCTCGCATGGCCTTCCTGCATGCACAGACAACCATGGGATCGTAAGCGACTACACACACGAGCTACGATAACGACTTTGAGGGGGGACCCACTTGCAATGATGAACACTAACAACGACAAACACAACGGAAAACAAAATGATGGCAAAGGTAGTGTTGCAGAACTACAAGTCCTGGGAGCAGCAGGCATAGAAATGAGCGCTAGAGCGATAAATCCCTTCGGGCAAAGCCCAAGAGTACTGAGGTTACCAACAGTGGTGAATCTTCTAGATCCACTCCAACCATATGCAGATGAAACGATAACTCCGAACAACGGAAGGTCGGAACAACCAACTAACGTTGAATGACCTCGAATCTCTAAGAAAGAAAATCCAAGAGCTCACGGCAATAATGAGTGGTAATAGGCGCTCCATCCACCAGCCAATGAGAAATGTCATCTCGAACATAGCTTTACTATATAAAGAAGTTGTAAACGGTCATAAGGGCAGTACCACCGAATGCGCCCCTGTGCCACATCACAATAAAAAAAGTCAGACTTCTCCTTTGCCGCAGAGGCAAAGCGCTGTGACTCCCAAAAGAGCTAGGGAAAATCCGATGAACAACCTATTGCTGAAACCTAAGAAGACCCATGGCGCACTGATGAAGGGTACCCCCAATCTGGCGATGAGAGAAGATACTAATGGTGGTGTTAGCCCGAAGACGTGGGATCAAAATCGGGCTGAGATCAGAACGGCAACGGATCATCTACCACCGGAGAGGCAGAGAATGCCCAAAAGCAGCCGGCTGAAAATCCATGACAAGGATTAACGACGAAAGCCAAAAAGCGCATAAATGTGGCTCCAAAATCGGCACGCCCGGACGCGATCGTGGTGAAAAGCACAGGTGAGCAATCATATAGCGATATTCTTCGCAAGTTCAGACTCGATGAAAAACTTAAGCAAGTTAGAGATGTGGTATCAACAATAAGGAGAACCGTCAAGGGTGAAATCTTGATAGAGGTACTCCCAACGAAAAAGAAAACACTAATTACTACAAAGCGAAGCTAAATCGAGTTCTGGGCGACCAAGCGGAGACTAAGGCACTTACGCAGGATGCAACGCTCGAAATCAAAGATCTCGATGAAGTTACCACCAAGGAGGAGGTGCTCGAGGCCATAAGAGAGCAGCGGCGAACAAACTGCTCAAGATAGCGAAACTTAAGGTCGGATGCGTGAGATGCCCCGCAGCGACATATAGCGATTAAATGCAAAGGGGTCGATAGAACTAAGTGCTGTCTGAAGTGCGGTGGGAGTGGCCACCAAGCAATGGAATGCATAGCTGAACCATCGTACTTCTTGTGCAAAGCGAACAGCTTAGAAAACAGCATAAGCCTCTAACATAGTGAGCACAACACTACTAACGCTCAAATGAGAGTCCTCCAGCTAAACCTGAACCACTGTGTGGCCGCTCAGCAACTCTTGACGCAGACAACTCGAGAACTCTCTATGGACTTGGCTTTCCTGAGCGAGCCTTACAAGATAGGCGATCCAGGTGTATGGGCATCTGATGAGTCAAAAAATGCAGCCTTGTGGAGCTGCGGTAGAACGGTGAGAGCGGAAGTGGGGAGGATAACAATCTACAGCTGCTATCTTAACGGGACGGTGGAAGATGCAAGAGGTAGATATCCAATCGTTACAGCCGGTGATTTTAACGCCTGGGCAGTGGATTGGGGTGCCTCACGCACCAATGAGAGGGGCAGAATCCTTCTTGGAGCCTTTGCTTCTGGAGCTACTAAACACTGGCTCCGAACACACGTTTAGCAGAGCAAGCGGGGGGTTCAATTATTGACCTCACATTTATAAGCAGTTTCATTTATCGATCCACTAGCTGGCATATCAGCAGAAAATACACACACAGCGATCACAAAGCGATAGTCTTCTCAGGGAGACACCAACATCTATGCAACAGGGTTCTTTGCTACACAATCCGAAGGTCGTACAAACCGAGTACGCTGGATGAAGCTGGTTTTGAGGAGATTTTCACTTGGCCGGACGCCACTGTTACAACAAATGTAAAAGTTCATCGCTGTTATGGAGCGTGCAAAGGAAGAATGCAACGCATCTATGGGAACGAAAACGCCATATGGGCGACACCATGGGTCCGTTTACTGGTGGAACGCAGAAATCGCGGAGGCACGCAGTCAATGTAAGCGAGCGAGGAGATCGTACTATCGGGCGCGAGGAAGCGAGCTATTCATCGACCAGGCAAACTACAAACGGAAACGAAACATGAAAAAAGTCATGAAAAAAAAAAAAAAAAGCGAGTAAACGGAAATGCTTTCTTCAACTCTGCGATGAAGGGAGCGTGCAAAGGAAGAATCAACTCTGCGATGAAGGGGACAAATAGCCTTGGGGTGCAGCTTACAAACTGGTAATGAAAAGGATGAAGTTGTACAGCCAGCCGCTACCGAAATGCCCTGACTTACCATCGCGGCTATACGCTATAGGTCGCAGCTATACTGATGAGGCGAACTTGCAGCCACAGCAAATGGTAACTGCCCAGGAAGTATGCGCAATTGCAAAGAGTTTCAAAAATGGTAAGGCCCCTGGCCCTGATGGTTCTCCGAACCGTTCCCTAAAACTAGCGATAGAGCTCCATCCCGAACGGTTCGCAACGCTCTATAATGCTTGCTTGAGGGAAGATACTTTTCCATATCCCTGGAAAACGCAGAGATTGGTTCTCATCCCGAAAGGTAATAAGCCAGTCGACGATCCATCCGCATATAGACCTCCTTGTATGATTGATACAGCCGGGAAAATACTGCAGCGTCTCATAGGTAACCGACTTGAGGTTGCCATCGAGGAAGGTGGCGGGCTGCAATTGAGCCAGAAAGCAATTGAGGGCACGTGGTGGAAAGGTGGCATAAAAAAGTACTACATAGTGGCAACACTAGATGTAAAAAACGCCTTCAACACAGCGAACTGGCAAATCATAACGCACGCGCTGGCAAATGTCAATACCTGACAAGGCTCATCGGGAGCTACCTCGACAACAGGGAGCTCGGATACGAGAAGGATCCAAGGAATATGACATAACGTCAGGTGTACCACAAGGATCGGTCATTTTGCCGCTTCTCTGGAACACGATATATGATGCAGTCCTCAAGCTCGAAGTTCCCTGTGGAACTAAAATTGTAGGGTTCGTAGACGACATCGTGGTAGTCGTAGTTGCCAAAAGCCTGGCCGAAATCGAACATATATGTAACAGCGCAATAGCCGTATTCCATAACTGGCTTGAATCTGTGGGACTTAGTCTTGCGCACCACAAAACGGAAGCTGTCCTGATAAACAGCAGGAAAATAGTCGAAGTCGTGACAACCAACGTTTATGGGACCGAAATAAAATCGAAGGCATCGATCAGGTACCTCGGGGTTATACGTGATGCAAGATCATCATTTAAAGCGCACCTGTAATATGCACATGTCAAAGCGGCGGAGGCGGGCAGAGCGCTCGCCCGCATCATGCTCAACACCAGAGGACCCAAACAGGAGCGAAGAACCCTACACTTCTCCGTAGTGAAATCAATGCTGCTCTATGGAGCCCCGATATGGGCTGATGCAATGAAAATAAAATCTTATAGACGGGGTGTCGAATCCACATATCGGTTGGGGGCAATCAGAGTGTGCTGTGCTTTCCGCTCTATCGCGAAGGAAGCTGCGTTGGTTATCTCCGGCATGACACCACTCGATCTGCTTGCGAGTGAGACACGGTACGATGGAAGAATTCAACCAAACTGGAGAGCACAAGCACGCGAGTGCAGTATCAACACATGGCAAAACCGTTGGGACCACGCAGTGGAAGCTCGGTGGACTAACCGCCTCATTCCTGAACTTGAAACAATGGGTACAAAGGAGACATGGCTCACCTAACTTCTTCATCACGCAAATGCTAAGCGGCCATGGCTATTTTCGTGCGTACCTGCATACATTCGGCCATGTGAGCGATCCTTACTGCTCGCACTGTGTAGGAGACATAGTCGAAGACGCCGAGCATACCTTATTCGCTTGTCCAAAATTTTCCGATGAACAAGAAGAACTGGAAGGGATATTTGGAGAGGCACCCACTGTTAACACGCTGGTTGAAAACATGCTTAAAAGTGAAGAAAGCTGCACAGGCTATAATGACTAAACTTAGACGCTTGGAAAGGTTAAGAAACCACAGTGAAGCAAACCTAACCTAGTTTAAGTGTACAAATAATAAGAAAGAACTTATGGTGGCACCTGGGCACTGAGTTGACACCCGTCAGCAAGGAGGCGGATGTGAGCGACGAACCGAAACCCAGAAGCGTCTGTTCCCACATTGGGCGGCTCCCTGATCTGCGACTGTACCGTAGCGGTCGGCAGTAACGAACCTGTCAGAAGGTCTAAAATGATAAGGGACGGAAACCCCGAAAATAAACTACACTACAACGAATGTCAGGAAAGAATAATTGTACTCCAGGTGGTGGTTTCCAATAGTGGCAATAGTAGCAATCCACCGTGGTAATAACCACGGCCGGGGCTTGGAGTCTGGAGACCCCAACTAACATTCTAAAAAATAAACCTGCTTCAGCGGTGGTGCACTCGGAAAGAGCTACGAGCAGCAAGAACAACATTGAAGAGATCTTATCACCACTGACGACGGTTGCAGCAACTCAGCATGCAGGCGTTCAACCGTCGACAACCAGCGTTCAGAATGTAGCGGACCCGTTCAGGCGCAAGTCGCTAGTGGGTCGTTCACCGCCGCCACTTACAATAAAGACTAGGGCAACCAGTGGCGCACCCATCACTGAAGACAATGCGCCAAATACCCCGTTCCACACGAGGTCACGTCATTCCGACCGATAAATCGAATAACAGCAGAAAGCAACACGCTCACGCAGATGGGAAACAAAATCAAGGAGCTGGTTAACCACTTTAGCAAACAGCGTAGCATCAGTGGATCCATGAGAGACATCCTCTGTGCTATCGAAGGTGTGCAGAAACGACTATTGATTTATTTGAGTCCGCGATGACGACAACACACTGATTTCAATAAAGATATCAACATTCACCTGCCTTAGACAAACTTTTTCCCGAAAGCTAGGCTCTGATGTCGCGCGCGACTTCCGAAAATCGCTGCAAAAATGATTCGAACAGCTATATAAACATACTATTGTACATAAGAAAATTATCATTAAAAATAAAAGCGCGATGAAGAGTGATGGATATTGTATTATATTGTATTTTCCGTATTTAGGTTGTCTCAATCTGGCAACACGTAATTATCTTCAGTTCTTTATTTGTAAGAAGATATGTAATACTGAATTGAATACAAAAGAAATAAAGAAGCACTTACGAAGATAAGCGCGTGCAAGACACACCATAAATGGCGACGAGAATAAAAAAGTCTAAAGTGTAAGTACAGAAAGTGAAGATAGACCAATTGTTTAATTAAACAAAAATCAAATTTGAATAAAAATGAGTGCAGCAGCATCCAGTGGGAGCTGCACAACAACCACTTTGTTACAGTTACATATGCGCAACGGAGTCATGGAAAATTTGGAAGGAAAAATTGGAAAATACACCTATGTGAAATGAAATGCAATGATGAGGACATGAAAAAGGCTACAATACTAAAGTCCATTGGTTCCGAACCACATAAATTGTTACATAGCTTGTGCAGTCCAGTTTCACCTGTATCGAAAACATATAAAGAACTGTGTGGCATTTTGGAGAGTTATTACACTCCACCGGTAATTATATTTCACTAAAGAAAAAAATTTTATTCAGCAACGAAAAGCGAAATGGAAAGTGTGTCGCAGTGGTTTGCCAAAGTTAAGCAGCTTGCGATCAATTGTAAGTTTGGCATCAATTTGGACGCTTTTGTATTAGATCGATTCGTGACTGGATTGGCAGAGAAAATTTTTGATAAGCTTTGTGAAGAAGATAATTATGGAAACTAAAATGTTGGTGAAGACAGAAGAAGCTTCCAATGTAAATGCAATCAAAGAAGAACGGCAGCATAACGGCATCTGCAAAGGTAAGGTTCGTAACGGAACTCGCAACAACAACAACCATCGAAGCAGCGCTAACGGGGCTAACAACAACAACAAAAGCAACAGAAAAGCGAGGAAACAACAAAACAGCAAAACAGCAAAAACGCATGTTCGCATTGTGGATGGCGTAATCACGAATCACAATCATGTTACTATAAAGGAAGCAAATGTCATACTTCTGGCAAACTTGGACATCTGTCAACCATTTGTCGAAACAATGATAAGAACATTAATTATATTGTTAATTCTAATGAAAATATTTCTAACAATTTTGATACTTCCATTTATAGCATATCAACAAA
>JAWNPW010000222.1:0-20205 GCA_035078745.1 Diastata ussurica
ACTTTATCGATTTTAGTTCTTAAAAAAAGCATTTTAAAGCATTTTTCATGTACTTTTCGATAATAACAACAAAAATTGGTGGTACCTCAACAGCATCATCAGCTACTGGGGTTTCCGGGTCAACTACTCCATTGGCGGTATCTTCAATGCCCTCGCCGTTGAGGAGATTGGAAAAGTGGCCCCTCCATGATCTCAAAATACTCTACACACCCGTTACTAGATCTCTGTCTTCATCCTTACAGCAACCAGCCCCGGCGTTCAAACCATTTGTCAAGCGCTTTACCTTTTGAACGAATTTTCGGGCTTCGGGCTTCGTTCTCGTTTCTTGCGCTTTAAGAGGCGCTTCTCCACACCCCTTTTCTCAGGATACCTTTCCCGCGCACCTCGCGTCACAACTGACTGCAGGGTGGCTCTGTAAGCTGCGCCTTTCGTTACAGTGGTGGCGTGACACTCGTCATCGTACCAATTGTTTCGCCGGGGTCTGTGGTAGCCAATCACCTTATCGGCATCGGTGCGAATGGAGTCTGATATCTCCTTCATTGATATCGTTGAGTTAACGGGGGACTTTGCAAGAGAAGTGTAGAGAGTTGCGCGGCGTAATATTGGGAAGTCCCTTCTTGATTGCAGTTTATCGATGTCAAACTTCCTGCGTTCAGTTCGTCGCACATTTTTGGCCACACACACAGACGCTTATGTACCTAGGCTGCAACAAGATAGTGGTCTGAATCTATATTCGCGCCGCGGATTGTGCGTACGTCCAGAATGCAGGATGCAAATCTTCCATCGAACACAACGAGAGCAATTTGGTTTCTCATTTATTGATCAGGGGATACCCAAGTCGCATTATGTATATCGAGATCCTGAAATCTGAAATCGTGCGTACAAATAAGCTAATATAGAAATATTTAGCTTTTATGCGGATTGTGCAGATCCTCTCGTTCACAGGTTTAAATTGTGATACAACATTGCGTATTCGCTTTCCAACTACAAATACACAACCATATTCGTGACTCTCCGCATGGCAACTATAATAGATATCCCAGGACGCTCTTTTGGAGCAGCCCTGTCTCATCCATCACATTTCCTGGATTACGGTGATGTCAGCTTTATATTTGTCGAGAACATTCAACAGCTGGATAGAGGCACCTTCCCTATAAAGGGACCGGACGTTCCAAACCCGACACACAACCTCAATCTATCACTTCCAGACGGTTGTCTTGAAGATCTCTAGAAGATAGTTGACCTAGGATCGGAAGTTTGTGAGATGCTTAAACTGTCTGTAAAAGAATTGCTCCTGGCTATTCCCAGGCGCGTTCCTGACTTGCGTGAACTTCTACAGACAGCTCCATCGCCGGAGAGTGCTGGGGACTCTTCAGATTTTTTCAATATATATATTTCTATGCAAAAATTCAGCCTGTTCCCATTTTTTCATTTATGTGTTGAATTTTGATGTATATATATTCTTAATAATCTACTTATCATACCATTCAACAGATTGAATAGTATGTTAACTTTGAGCAGATGTTTGTAACATATTGAAGAAAACGTCAGAGACCCAACAAAGTATTTATATTCGTGATCAGCATCACAGAAGAAATCGATGTAGCCCTGTCCGTCTGTTGCAGTGCAAACTAATCCGACAGTTTAAGAGCTATAGTGCTGAAATTTTTTTTCAAATATGACACAAATATGATACATATGTATAACTCGTTTATACGGCTCAAAATACGGCGCACTAAAAATTGCAACTCGCGTTGTAGCTTTTCGGTCACGGGTCAACACGTCATGTGTCGCATAAATAAGCTTGTGTCAGTGTAATACAATTGAATACAAATACTGATATTGAAATTTCGATTTTTCATGACATGCTTGATAGTTTTGATACGTAATAAGAATGTGTTTATACGAGTTTATCCAAATAACACGGTTCGAGATAATATGAATTAAAGTGTCGTATAAACGAGTTATGTGGTTAATATTATGATGAATGGTACAGAAGCTTCGATGCACGCCGAAGATACTACTGCTTCTTTACTGATTTTTTATTAATATACAGTGAAAGCTCCCATAACCGGACGGCTACCGTCGCATTGTTTTTGTCCGGTTCAAACGACACTTTCCATAGAAGATGTCCGCTTACTGGAGATGTCGAAATTTTTTTATTTTATATGCTTTATTGAAGTTAAACATTTAGAACTACATTTTTATTTATTTCTATATGTACTTATACATATATATGTATGAATAATCATTGAATTAAAGATTTTATTGAAATTAATGCATGAAATTAACCAGTCTACTGTAGTTTAAAATATTTATTGATAGTAGACTGCTTCAACTTAAGCTGTTGAGTTTCAAAATCAATCTCTTTGTTTTTGATGTGCTAGAACGCTAAGAATTCATTTCTTGCAAAATGCGTCAATCGGGATATTTGTACTAGAGATGGGCGAATGAGTAACTTTTGACTCACGCTCACGCACGCTCACGAAGGGTAATTTTCCAAACACGCACATTCACGAAAAAAACAATTTATTTTTACTCACGCTCAAGCACGCGACGTCAAAATGTGAATGAAATAAGCCTTTGTAAGGTAAAAGGTCCTTAGAAAATCAACTAATTCAATAACCGCCTCAGAAACAGATTCTATTAGAAACAGATTTTAATCAAGGAACAGTTGCAAAAAATGAGAATTAAATCGAAGTTGGAGTACTCAAAAATTTAGTTTCGAAAGACTTAAAGTTTAAATTTAAAGTTATTTGAATATAATAAGATTTTTAATAATTAAGTAAATTTCCATGAATCTAAAATTTAGATTCTAAATATATTCATAATATATGATCTTCTTTTAATTAAACACCTTTTTAAATTCATAGTTCAATAAGTAGTACAGCAATGCCATCATGTTTTAAAACATGAACTCACAGAGACATAGATATTATATTGATAACTTGCCATCAATCTTTAAGAAAGAAAAAAGCCGTCAATCATTTGATAATTTCGTCAATCATAATAATTAATGATATTAAATCATTTAAGTAAACTACAATATTTTATTAAGTTATGTTGATTTACTATTTTTAATCCATACTTTTTTTCAAGAACAACAGTTTGCCTAGATTTTCACCAAAAAGTTTAATCTTTCGTTTTTCCAGCAAAAAGTTAAATATTTGTATTATCTACAAGCACCTCTACTACTTTAAATTGAAGGTACAATTTCAATTTTATTTTCAATATGTAAATTGTATGTGTTCATATAAAGAATGATAGAATCGAAGATGGCGTTGAAGGTTGAAAAATTTGAAAGTTTTGCGCATCTATATCACAGTAGTCTGAGTGGCAATAGGCTGTTTGAACAAACAGTCAAAAATGCAAGCCATGTATAAGTTCATAAAATTGAAACATAAAAAAACTCTCCAAAATGTTAACAATTGTATAACAAGTTGTATTGTATTTGAATTTTTGTATTTTGAATTTTAACTAACAATTAATTTTTCGACTACAGTGACGTCACAAAAATATCAAAAAAAAGTAAACAACAACGGACAAAACTTAGTCTTCTTTCTTCTTCTTATATTCATTTAATACATTATTTTGATTTTGTAATAAAACTATTTGAAAAAATAATACAATCACCCTACTATTGTATGTTCTCTAACACAATAATGTGAGTAAATTTGTATTAAATGCAATTAGAAAACTTCAGTATATATTTGCGTGAGTTTCCGTGCGTGTGTGGTTTTTCAGTAACTCACGGTACAAATTTGGATTTTTTGAATTACGCAGATTCACGTGATTCCATAGCTAAATGGCTCACGCTCACACCGTGATTAATAGTGACCCAATTTGTACCAATGCTTCACCATACGAAGTTATGGAATCAGATTTTTCATCAACCTTGCCTTCAGACTCACTTATCTTCACAATATCACTTCGTTTCAATATTTCAATACAGTCATCTTCAGTTTAGACACATTCATTAACTTTAAAAAATTCGTCAAATCTACTTGCTGTACTGGTACACTTGTTGTAAGTTTGCATAAGTTGGTAGAGGTATATCATCCTCGGCATCAAAATCGGGAGTACTATAATTAAATTTTGAGAGTCCAGCTTTACGAGAGCAGTTTTTGATGGTTGTAGCTTCAACTTTATCCCAAGAGGCTTTGATGAAATATAAAGCTTCTGGAACATTACATCTGATGATGAACTAGCTGTAACGACTTTTGATAGTAAGTGTTTCATTATTAAGGCTCTGTAGTGAATCTTAAAATTTTTGATTACGCCTTGATCAAGGGGTTGGCAAACTGAAGTTGTATTTTCAGGCAAAAAAAAAAACGATGTTTATAATTGTTGTTAAATTTAATTCTTTAGGATGAGATGCCGCATTTTCCAAGAACAAGAGAATTTTACGATTTTGAGATTTAATTTTTCTGTGGAAATGGTGAATCCATTCAGTCATAATGTCTCGAGTCATCCATACTTTTTAGTTAGATTTCTAATTACTAGTAGTTCTTTCATAAGTAGATGTTTGAATGCTAGAGGTCGGGCTGTTTTACCTTAGGCCTCATTATTTGATATGGTAGTAACTTATTTTGAAGCTTAAGAGTATATCAAGATGCAATAGGAAAAAAAGACAAAAACAGTTTCGATCATCTTGTAAAAAATCTTAAAAGTAACTAAATATTTAATTTTTTGCGTACAAAACCTCAAATATCTCAAAATCTTGACGAGAGGTCAATTCTGAAAAGCAATTATGTAAATAATTTTCAAAACTTTAAAATTGACACGAGCCTATCAGCACACATCATACTCCATCCATACTCAACACATACGGCATGAAAATGTACATTTATCTTTAAAGGTTTATCACAAATCCATACTCAACACATACGGCATGAATATGTACATTTATCTTTAAAGGTTTATCACAAATTTCATGGCCATCAATACAAATATGAAACAGAATTGGTAAATACAATTCTTGTTTGTGTGTTTCATAATTTTTGTCCGCTTATGAGAAATGTTTTGACCAATATTTTTTAAAAAGTTCAATAACTGGACGCGGACACTACTTTATTTGTATGGTACAAATGATGAAAGACTTGCGTTGACGAAATTTGTCCCGTTATGGGAGATGCCTGATTATAGAAACTGGCCGTAATGAGAGCTTTCAAAATTTTGATTTTCTTTGAATAATCTTTCCAACGCATGTGATGCATAGGTTTGGTTAAGGGTGTCAAACTTTGTATGCTTCACATAGACCACTGCTGGGTCCGTTACTGTAACATTCTGGATCTCGCTTCGTAAGATTCATCTATTACGAACGTTTGCGTTTTCTTAGCAAATTTAATTAGGCTCTTCAATTTCATGTTTATGATGACTTTGAGTGAGTTGAACAATCCCCCTCCTAGACATTTTGCCAGTTTAATGCACATTCATTTGTAAATAATATCATTTGTGGAGATGAGGAGTAACATAAAGGATAATGTGATTGAATCTTCAAATATTTAAGAATGTTTTTTGAATGAATGAATAATGAAGTTTCTATATAATAAAGTGATTTTCTGGTCCCTAGCGAATTCTTTATACGGAAGTTCAACTGTACTTTACTTCGTCTAAAACATTTATGTTTGATTAGTCTGAAATAACTAACAAATAGGTAAACCAAGTTTAGATTTTGTATTATCATACACCTTCGGCAGTTCTAACCGTTTTGAATGATCACGTAATCGTTTTCTTGAACGAACTATGTTCGAACTGTCGTTTTCTCCTTCCTCAACTCCCCAAATAAACATAACCCACCGCATTCCACCGGAAACCGATTTTTTTCGGTTGAAAACTGTGCATTAAAAACTAGCTGTTCAAAAACTTTAAAAACTTGTAAGAGCCGATTTCACCAAACAAGATAAGGTTGAATTTAAGTTTTACCATGGATTCTCACTTGAGTACGTGCGTAAGTTTTCGAACATTTCATCATCTCAATATATTTTTTTTAAAAAGAGTGGCAGCACTCACTTTTCACAAATCCCATCTGATTGTGCTGTAAATAAAAAGCAAGATGATGGAGACGCAATATAAAAACTTTTCAGCATTTTTTGTCAATATCTATCTCTTTTACTTTTTTTTTTTTAACATAATAATTACAATTTCGTAGTCACTATCGCTATCACACTCCATTTTAATTCTATAAAATTATTAAATTTGTTTATGTTATACGCTTCATTTGTTATTATCAGCTGTTCTAATTAAGTAGTCCAAGCTATGCTTAAATACTCCACGATGACTACTTAAGTCAATTGCTATTGCTGTTTTGCTCCTCCGAACTTAAAATTTGTGTGCAGTCGCTTTGGTAAAGTTTTAGTTTTTCAAGCCATAAAAATAAATGGCACCTCGTGGCATATAATCTTCCGTACTTTTTTTATTGTTTGATAGTTTAAGAGTTCAGAAACTAACAATTTTTTACGGTGAACACTCATTTTGTGATGTAAAATTTTGAAATGAAAAAAAAGCGCGAACCGCCGGAAAGTGGTCCTATTTTTTGGGGGAGTTAATTCAAATACATTGAAATAATTTATTCAAGTAGGTTTCGCTTCATCGCTTTCAATCCCTCAACCTTTTTGTCCTCCAAAATTTAGAATTAGTGAAAAATGGATGATTTAAAAAAAAAAATTTTTAAATACTTTCCAAATATGTACAGTCAAAACTAATTATTAATTACCAGTAATGTAGCAAATCAGTACTTTCGACATGCACCGAAGCTTCTATACTATTATAACCGGTTATAGCCGCATAACTGCATTTGGACGATAATCTTTAAGTCAACTTCTTTGGCGAATTTTTGTGAAAAGTTCGTTTCTCAACACTCTTAAAATGACAAATATTCGATTAAAAAGGTAAAAAGTGGACGAATCACACCCAGTTTTGGACAGAATATTTATATCATTGATTGATATAACTGAGCCAAATTCCATGAGAAATATTATATTTTGTTCGATTTATGGCCAAAAAAATATCAAAAATGTCACAAAAACACACATCGGTGTACTGGAGGTACCCAAAAAATATTCCGATCAAAAGCCATTTAAACTTGGGGCATATACAGAGTTTGTGTGCCACATTTGGTTCGATTATTTCAACTCCTACTATCTAGTTTTTGAGTACTTTCGGACGAACGGACAAAGCTAGATCGATTTCTCTATCGGTGCTGATCAAGAATATACATACTTTATATGGTCTCCGGTCACTACTTCTGGGTGTTGCAAACAGATGCACAAATTTAATATACCCTTGGTGAAGGGTATAAATATTATTGAAGATAACACGGTGCCACAACGAAAAAATACCTTGTACGTCTAGAAAAATTATGAATTTTGGTATTTAAGATTTTTCGCAAACACCCCCAAAATCTGGAGTTAGAACCAAAAAACCCTTTTTCGGTAGGTACATGTGTGCAATGATTTATAAAAGCCGTATTTTCTCACCGATTTTCAAAGTATTAAAAGTTGTGAAAAGTAGAAAGATAGATCTTTCTAAAATAGGCTTCGTCGTTTCAAAATGTTCAAAACTGAAGTAGATACAGACAAAAATCATCATACAGACAAATTTCATGTTTTTCATCAAGCTGCGTAGCATATTTTTGTAATATTTGTAAAAGCGCCACCGATAATGCATCCAAAAAGTGCTAGTGCATTTAAATCAGTGATCGGCACACTAACACATGCATAAAATGTGTGTGTATTAGTGCGGCAGAATTGAGACAACTCACTGAGAGAAATTTGAATTTGAAAATGCAAATGACTATTCAATTTGGGTGGAGTGACATTCAAGTAAACTTTCTACATTAATATCTTTACTGAAGCATTTGATTCGTAGAAGTCGTAAAAGTAAAAGAATTTCAAAAAAGTGCACTTGTTTGCTCAAGTGTTTTACCTGAATGCATGTTGTTTGACCTTTTTTAAAACTCGCATAATCAAAGATTAATAATCTACAGAACTCATTGACGAAATTAAATTAACTTTCTACCTACTTCTAATAGCAAATCGCCATAATCTGCTTGCAAGTTAACATGTAACAAAATGCTGGTTTAAAATGTAACAAGTTTTATATGTGGCAATAAAGTTTCAAAATATTGAATCAATATTTCAGCTCAATGTATCGAGATTGAATAATCATATTTAAGAGTGTACACCAGTTCGTAAATTTGCGGAAACAGTCGAGCACAGACCTTCTTCATCAAAATTGCAATCGCAACTTATCAAATTAACAAACAGTCCCCATCTAAATATGAACGAAAATGATACTTCGTGTCGCTGCTCGAGCAAATACTTTTGAGCTGCAGCAGCGCATTTTAGTTGTTGTTGTCACTAAAGTGCCATTGATGCCTAAGCCATAGGAACTTCTACAAATGGCAAAATAGCTCTATTTGTAATCGATTCAAATGCACTGGTGATGCTTGGATGCACTATCGATGGCGCTTTCCAAAAAAAATATTACGAAAAAAAAAAATCGATTAAATGCTTGTTAAAGTTGAAAAAATATGAACAAAAATAAAACTTCGAATATTTTTGTCTGTATCTAATTCAGTTTTGAACATTTTACACAAGTACCTACCTAAAAAGGGTTTGTTGGTCCTAACTCCAGAGTTTGAGGGTGTTTGAGAAAAATCTTAAATACTAAAATTCATCATTTTTATACACCTACCAGGTCCACCATGTCCCATCAAAAGTATATTCAATTTTTGCAAATTTGTCACATAGTGCATAGTGAAGTTTTAAAAAAAAAAAAGAAGCAAATTTGCATGAATCGAATAAGAGCTTTTTGAGATACGTACACTCTGGCGAGCCGGGTTTTCAGCTGGGGTAGCTCAGCGCCGTCCAGCGTTCATTTCACGAGTATCACGGAAAAGTACACCTCATGCAGGTTGGGGACCATCTAGCCGGTATAAGGGGGGATAGCTCAAGAAAAGAGTAAGTTCGGCTAAAGCGTATTTAGCCTGCCCAGAGTGAGGCCTGCGAATAACCAGTAGGAAACGAGGGAAAAGACCGTGGCGGAGCACGCAACGGGTGATAGATAGATAGATAGATAGATAGATAGATAGATAGATAGAGAGATAAGAAAGTAAATACGCCCTCCTACGACACAATTCTAAAATCTCTAATTCAACTTCTTTATTCACATTCTCATAATCACAATCACCTTACGCACTAACTTATATACTAGATGCTGGATAAACTCACTTGAACTTGAGACACCGTTGTGGAGAAAAACTGTAGTTAGCCGAATAGCTGTAGTAGTTAGCTGTAGTTAGTTGCAGTTAGTTGCTCCGTCGTGTTGAATTCACTAGCACTTGCACTCGTTCGGCCTCGAGTCTCTCGCGTGTCACCAAAACAGACTGTGTCTCTCACCGCCGCTGCCTCCGCTCATATACCCTCTGCGTTCTCCTAAGCCGCTCCTCTTTCCTTAACCTACGCCTTAACCTAGTGCGTTCAGCCGCTCTTAATCTAATGCGTTCAATCGCTCTTAAACAGTAATCCTATAATGCGTCTAAAACTAGTCTTAATCTAATGCGTTCAGTCGCTCTTAAACAGTAACCCTAAAACTAGTCTTATACTACTTACTACCTACAGTACGTTTAAGACTAATTTGACTTAAAACGTAAACTTATATACTACAAGTCGTTATTTGTGCGGGCGTCGTTTCGGCGTCCTCACACTCTCCCCTTACTTCGGCGACGAAAACAACGAGATACGCACCCGTCCCGTGGCGTTCACCCGCACCCGATAACACAAGCTCTGTCTCCAATGACAGGATGTCGTCCAAAATGGACATCAGCCCGCCATTCTCCATCGGCTCCTCCATCTCCACCGTCGTATGCACCGGCGCAGCTGTATGCTCCCATGGCCGCGGGCTCCATCGCCGACAACCGGTCCACCCTCGCCTCCGTCGACACTACCCTTGCAGATAGCTCGGCTTCGTCCGAGAGCTTAGACTGTTCCAGCGTCGCCAACCCCGCGCTTTCGACGTTCACCTCCTGGCCGTCACCAGACGTACGCCTCGCCCGAAATACCCAGTACGATGCCGTAAGCTCGTAGTGATCGTACTCAAGCTGCCGATCGGTGGTGATCTTGGCCTCAAAGTAGGTCCGCGGTGTCCCTGCTTCTTCCCACGCGTCGCCCTCGCTCTCGTCTCCACCCTGTGACCTGGAACTGATGCTGAAGACCTCAGCTGCCCGATCGTCCTCCGTGTCAGCCGCATTCATGGGAAAACGCGGCGGGGGCGGTGCAATGCACTCCTCCTGCGGCGTTGGTCCGATTCAAACGGGGATCGCGGTGAATGGTCCGGCGCTGGTGTCGCGTTCTGCCCGCTCCTGTGCTTCGCCCCTCACACTTGCTGTCGCTGGTGTCCTCCGAAAGCAACCTCCTCTTGTGTGATACCATAGTTTTTACGACGCTGCAAAACAACAATAGCATTAATTCGGATTCCGCTCCCTAATCCGTAGCACACGCCCACTCCTGCATGTCGTCACCTATCCAGTGTCGACCCTTCTCCTACCGCCCCACAGTCCACCCTATAGCTGGCTGCTGTCTCCTAACCCCTCCGAGTCTTCCTCGAAAGGCTTAAGTTCTCCTACATACGCCCGACCTGCTTTTCACTCGTCTTCTCGTCTCATCGATACAATGACCGGGGACACAAACCCTACCACCCGAAATGGTCCATTATACCGCGGCGCCAACTTTGCCGCGAATCCCTCCCCAGCCTTGGAAAGTTGATGTTATTTTACCAACACCTTGTCTCCGACCCGTGGTCGCCAGTCCCGCTTCCTGAGATTGTATTGCCGGCTTTGGTCCTGTGCGGCCTGTTCCACATTGCATCGCACCAGTTCGAATGTCTCCACCATCTTCGCCTCTCTTTCCTTCGGTGTCAGCGCCTGCGTCCCGGTTCCCGCTATGCCGCTGTCGTACAGTGTATGTGGCAGTCGCAGCTCTCTCCCCCTGCATCAAATATGCAGCACTGAAGCCTGTTACGTCCGACATCCCGGTATTGATGGCCAACATCAATTCCGGCAGCCGTTCATCCCACTTCAGCTGATCCCCCTCTGTCTGCTGTGCTATCACCGTCTTCACCGTTCGATTCGTCCGCTCGGTGGGGTTTCCCTAGGGCGTATACGGGGCCTTATACTGGAGGCTTGCCCTCGTCCCCTCCAAGAACGATTTGAAATTGATGAATTGTGCCCCATTGTCACAAATGAATGTATTCGGAACTCCAAACCGACTAACTATCGCTCGCGGAACGCCTTGATTAGGGAAGCTCCTGTGGCTCGTCTTCCCCGCGGGATGAAACTGAATGGGCTTGAATCGCTGACACGATGCCCACCGCCGCACATATTTCGCCACCTCCTGAAACATCCCCGGCCAGTAGTACCGATTCACCATGCACGCGATTCGTTTTCCGTATCCCCATGTGGCCGGCGCTAGCGTTATCGTGACACTCCTCGAGCACCCGTTGGCGCTGAGGTTTGGGTACGCACAGCTTCCATGGTATACAGTCTACGTCGTCAGCTCGCCGGAGAATATGCCGATACAACTTACCCTCCACAACATCGTAATCCGGAAATTTCTCCGGTCTGTCCTCTACGACCCTCACACGTTTGGACACCCAGCTACCGCTAGTCGAGATACCCGGGTCAACACTCACCCTTGCTAATGTTGCTGCCGGAGCCCGTGACAATGCGTTCGCGACGACATTTAGGCTCCCCTTCCGGTATTGTGCATCAAACATCCACTGTTGTAGCTCAAGTGCCCATCGCGCAATCCGCCCTGAGGGACTCTCTATCGAGTTTAACCAATTTAAGGCCAGATGGTCACCACCGTAAACCGGTAGCCTTCCAAATACTACACTATTGCCAAACACTCTTTCTCGGTGACTGAGTATTTCTCCTATGTCTTGTCGGGGCGTCTACTCGCGTAGGCGATAACCCTATGCGCCGTCAAACTCCTGCGTGAGCACCGCACCCGGAGCCACATCGCTGGCGTTCGTCTGTAACACAAACTTCCGCGTGAAATCGGGACACGCCAGCACTGGGGCCTCGGTAAGTTTCTGCTTCAACTCCTGGAACGCCGTCTCCTGCTCGTTAGTCCAACTCCATCGCTGACCCTTCCGAAGTAGCTTCGTTTACGGTTGCACGATTCTTGCAAAATTTGTCACAAACCTCCTATACCAAGACGCGACCCCAAGACAACGACGTAACTCCTTCAAATTTACGGGGGCTTGAATCCTCCAAATCGCTTCCACCTTCTCCGGATCCGTATGTATGCCTTGCTCGTTGATGACATGCCCCAAATATTTAAGGCGCTTCTTGAAAAATGTGCATTTGTCGGTGTTCATCCGCAAGTTAGCTTTCCGCAACCGCCGAAACACCTCTTTCAAATTTTCCATATGCTCGCGTTTGTTTCTACCTACCAACACGATGTCGTCCAGATAAGCGAAAGCCGCCGGTTACATTTCTGTTCCAATTACGCTGTGCAGCGCCCGTTGAAAAGTGGCCGGTGCGGAGTGTAACACAAACGGCATCACTTCCACTGAAACAACCCACGCCCTGGCACCGTGAACGCAGTGTACGGCTTATTGCTCTCCTCCATTGGGATCTGCCATACCCGTTTTTCAAGTCCAGCGTTGTGATGAACTTCGCATTCCTCAACTGGTTCAGGATGTGATCAATTCTGGGTAACGGGTATGCATCCGGGGTGGAGTTCGCGTTCAGCTGTCGGAAATCCACGCAAAGTCTCCATTTTCCATTATTCTTCGGTTCCGGTACTGGCGGTGAGCTGTGAGGACTATGCGATGGTTCAATAACTCCCTCCGTCAGCATTTGCTCCAAGTCCTCATTTATGATGCGCTGCATGGCGGGATTGCATGGATAATACCGTTGTTTTAACGGCCGATCCGTGGTCACCCTTATCCGGTGGGTCGCGACATTGCAAACACCCGACATCTCGTTGAACTGGACTAACACTCGCTCCAAAAACGACCTGACTTCCGCCCTCTGCCAAACCTCTGACCACTTCGGACTTGGTCTCGCTGGCATCCGCCGCGGTTACCCTCATTGTCAACTATGTGGCTTCCCAGTGCTCGCACCTCCCCGCTTTTGGCTTAACCCGCTTTGGGCTTGCGTAAACCATCCGCGACCTCCTCCACCGGCGTAAACTTAGCTCTGCGATCGCTTTGCCGTTTCAGATGTTCACTTACCGACAACGATTCACCCCCACACCACAACACCGCTCTACTGAGGCTTAAAAAATCTAGCCCCAGCAAAAGATCGTCCACCACTTCCGGCAAAATCATCAGTTCGATACAACACCTCCGATTTCCCAACTGTATCTTTGCCTCCATGGTCCGCGTTATCTGGCGCACACTACCGTCCGCTAGCCGTACTCGCGTGAGATAGGCCCTCCTCACAAATACTTCGTTCAGTGCAGCCACCGCCCTCTCACTTATGAAGCTACGCATTGCCCCCGTATCGAATGTAGCCCGCCTCGGCTCCTGATTCAATGTGACAGCCGCTACAATCCTGACGCCATCACACCGAAACACTGTGTTTACTGGCGAGGAGGGGGCGCTTCCGGAGCGGCCATGTCTCGCCGCTGGCCGCCTCCTTGCGCATTTCCCTCCATTCTACAGCATTCGTTGGTTCGAACCCCTCGCGTCCCACAGATTCAGCAAAACAGCACCTGCGGATGCTGGCATCTTATCGCTTGGTGCCCCTCCTGACCACATCGGTGACAAGCGTATCGCGGATTCACTGGGACCTCTGCAATGCCCGGCGCAAGCATCGCGCCCGTACTCACCCGTTGTGAAACCGTGTTTGTCTCTCTCAGGTTCACAGTGGCCGCCGACCCGCTGCTATAACGCAATAGTTCAAACTCATCGCACAGCGCGATTAATTCCCTCAGCGACGAAAAATCTCTTCGCTTTGCGTACAACTTATACTCCGGACGCGTATTCGTATAAATGCACTCCAGTTGTTTGTCGGTAGCGTATCCCGCTAGCCGCATTAACGTTTGAAGTGCCAGTAAAAAATCTTTGAAAGCTTCCCCCGGCCCCTGAACACGTCTCCGAATATCGTCCTCCAATCGCTCAAAATAATCCACTCCAGTGTTTCCACTCCACGTTATTGTTGCAATACCAGACCAAAGCTCGATCCCTTAGCAACTTAGGCATCGTCGCTGCCAACGAGTTTAAGCTCACCCCATAAGCACCGGCGAGCTCCTCCACTCGCTCCACAAAACCTATCGCATCTCCTTTGTCATCGAATCTCTCGTGTCACTTCCGTACTCGCTCGATCTCCATATTGCCACCTTCCGCTGATAACCCGTTGTGGTATCCAGTGGGGTCTCTTGATACCAGGTTCAACGCGCAACTCCACATCGTAGTGCCAAACCCATCGCATTCTGTTTCATCCGTTCGACCATCTGCTAGAGCCTTGCCCGCTGAACAAACCACATCCTTTTTGGCGGCACCTTCAAACACCTTCGTCAGTGTTGCCTCCGGCGTTACTACCGTCACTCTTGGCACTACGGTGACCGGGGAAACGGCTCTCGAGTGTTTCGCCTCCTATTCCTCGAGCCGCACGACGACGCTTTCTTTGAGGTCTTTCTCTCCCGCAAAATTTGCCAGACGACGCCTCATATCTTCAACCGTTCCAGTAGCCTCCATTTGAAACTCATCCAGGTATGCTACCAAATCCTCCTGCCGCAATGAATATATCTATGTCCTTCGCACCATGATTGATTCCTTTTTTTTCTATTTTCTTCCGACTGTAGAATTGATGAAATATTTACATTTAAATATATTTAGACATAATTTTTATTTTTATTTCTCTTATTTTCTTCTTTTCTTTTTTTTTCCCCACACACTGAAATGGTCCTTTTATTTTTACCAAAACCCTTTTGTTTAATTTTTTCCTCCTATAGCTAGATGGGCATGAGTATATATATATATATATATAAATTTTTTTTTTATTATTTCTTATTTATTTATCTATTATTATTATGTAATTTTTTTTTGTTTATATATCGATGGATATACATATATATAGTTATATATATATGCATATAAATACATGCATCACTATCTATTATTTACGTACTTTTTTTTTTCCTTCCAAGTTTATATTTAAAATTATTTTTTTTTTTATAAAACCGATTTTGCTTGCCTGGTCACCATATTCTCGTATATTCACCATACGACTCGATTCTGTTTATCCTATTCACCTTTCATGGTATTTTTCCTTCCTTTTATATTGAGCGTTGCGCTTATGTTAATATATCATCTTCTTTGGCTCATTTGGCTAAAGTGCTTACCTTAGATGTGGCCTGGGTTCGTCCCCAGGCAGCTCCGGTATATATATATTTTTTTTTATTTCGTTTTTTCTTTTTTTTTTTATTTTCTTTTTGTATTATTTTATTATTATGCTGTCAGAGATTTATATATATAACAAAAAGAATTTTCCTTTCAACGCTACTGCTCGTTGCCAATTGCGTGTTCTTATCGTCTTCCGATAATACACTTAACTGTGCCCACCAATATGTCTAGTATGTAGTTAAATCGCTAGTTTTGTTTTTCTCTTTCCTTCCACTCTTCATAACTATTGTGGTTGTAGATACATAAATATATTTTTCTAATACTTTATAATATAAAATACTACACTCCACCGTAATAGCAATTTAATTTCAGCTATTTAACAATGCTTTACTATTTTATTTTTTTTTATCTGGAGTTTTCTTTATTATTCTTTCTACTCAATCATGCTTCTTATCGTATGCCGACAGTGAACTCACCTTTCACCATGATCATGACTTTTATGATAGCGACTTGAGGAAACCCCGCTAACTGCTTAGCGTGGCCGAGTGCGTTAAATTTTTGCCCGTGATAACAATCGCGACAGGCTGTGGATTCGCGGCTGACCCAGGATATTTATTTTTTTCTTTGAACTACAATATTGAGACTTCCACCGTTTATCTTCTTTTTCCTTTATTTTATATTTTATTTTTCATATTTAATATCTAAGTTTTTTCTTCCCTCTTTTTTTTTTTTTTTTGGCTCTATTTAGAAAAAATTTTCTACAAGAACTATCTAGCTGTCGCATTTATACACGTTTTCAAAAAGAATATTTCGTAATTAGTTTCTTCCTCACATTTCCTTCTGCGCTAGCGCTTTAGTTGGATTGTTGCAATTTTGTCAATTTTGACAGTGCATCACGTTAAACTGCTGCCTTGACGATGTGGCCTAGGTTCGAATCCCAGCCTGGTCATTGTGTTTTTTTTTTTCCAGTTTATGTGTCGTTTCCTTCTTTTGAGACTTCCCACCACACTACATTCAACACTTTCGATGGCTCAAGAGTTAGTGCGGCTGTTTGACTGCCAGCGGATCGAAATGAAGCTTATTCATTCGAGTTTTCGCGCTATGTTGCTACCTTATGCAATTTTACTGTAATTGATGCAACTGAAATTGATTCGGAACTCCAATTCATAATTGAAGTCCCTGTTCGGGCGCCACTTGTAACGTGCACTCCGGCGAGCCGGGTTTTCAGCTGGGGTAGCTCAGTACAATACCTTGCTGCATAAACAAGTATCAATAGAGAAATCATCATCTGGGTCAACAGCTCGTGCAGTGGCATCAGAAGCCAAAACAGCAATCAAAGCAAATCCAGGCCCAGTCGTCAGTAAACAGTCTGGAGGCAGAACAAGGGTCCGGGTATGTGTTCTTGGCGACAGCTTCGATATACGTACTGGACAAAGATGGGAATCAAGTTCCATGACGAGTGCTGTTAGACTCGGGCGCACAAATGAACAGATCGGCTGCGCAGGAAATTGAAGATGCCAGACACTAAGTTCACTAGATCCATCGCCGGTGTCGGGAATACGGAGGCTAAGATTGACCCGAACGTTAATCTGATTGTAATCAAATCGCGAGTAAACAATTATTCAACTCAGGTGGAGGTGAATACAATCAAAGAAATTGCATCTCATCATCCACAAATACACATAAATATCAATGATTGGAAATGCTTCAAAATACGGTTTTTGGATGGGTCGTACTTGGGAAGATGTCGTCAACATATACCAATCGTAGATTTTGTGGATTAATGAAAGCTGATCTTGACAAACAACTTCAACAATTCTGAGAGTTAGAGGACTGCCAGCCGACAAGGACGGTAATGTCAACATCAGATAGGAAATGTGAGGAATTTTTCCAATCGACAGCTTTTCGAAATGAAGACGGCCGATATGTGGTCAATTTGCCGATGCTGAGTGACCCATATCTGCTTGGAAATTCCAAGGAGATTGCTTTCAAACGATTGCAGAGTATCGAGCGGAACCTCATCAAGGATAAAGACAACAGGAAACTGTACAATCAGTTTCTGGCAGAGTATCTATAAATGGGGCATATGAAGGAAGTCATGCCTGAAGATGTCACTGAACCACACTGTTTTGTGCCGCATCACTTCGTGTTGAAACCATGAAGTTCAACAACTAAACTACGGGTGGTGTTCGATGGATCTGCTAAAACGACGAACAATCTGTCGTTAAATGATCTGCTGTTGAATGATCCAAAGATGCAGGATGACCTATTCGGTTTCGGATGAAACGCTACGTGTTCACGGCAGACATCACCAAGATGTACAGGCAAATCGTTGTGGCCGAAGAGATAACGTGGACAGACCAGCCATCAGATCCGGTCAAGTTTTATCAATTGAATACGGTAACGTATGGCACCAAATCAGCACCTTATCTCGCTGTTAGATGTCTTCAACAGCTTGCGGAGGATGGAGGTAAAGATTATCCATTGGGAGCAGGTGCAATAAAGGATTTTTATGTCGACGACGTAATGACAGGGACCATAGAAAAACAGAGACAGCTAAGATCATTACTCATGTCAGCAGGGTTTGAGTTACGCAAATGGCGCGGAAATCATCCGCAACTTGTAGCCGATATACCAAAGAAGGATTTGGAAAAACAGCTCAATTTTTCCGAACTTGATGATGACCACGTAAAAACGTTGGGATTGGTGTGGTATCCAGTAACTGACGTTTTCTCAGTCACATCATCATTGCGGAGCTTCAAGATTGTTACAAAACGAACAATCTTGGCAGAAGCTTCACAAATATTTGATCCATGATGATGAGCTTCCCATAGAGCTACAATCATCATGGTTAAGGTTTCGAAAGGAGTTCGAAAAATTGAAGGATATAAAGGTTCCTAGATACATTTTCAGCACTTCCGGCCCAACCATCACTCAACTTCACGCATTTGCAGATGCCAGCGAAAAAGCATATGGATGTGCATTATATTTACGGTCAACAGATGGATCCGGCGCTGTTGTGGTGAGGTTGTTATGCGCGAAGTCTCGGGTAGCGCCGGTAAAACCAACAACTATTCCGAGAGTGGAGCTCTGCGCTGCGCTGTTGGCTGCGCAGGTCGTCGATCGAATTAAGAATATTTTCACGATAAAGCTCGATGAAGTGTTTTATTGGACCGATTCGCAGATCGTCATGTCATGGATTCAAGGAGATTCTGCGTTACTGAAAACTTTTGTCGCCAATAGAGTTGCGACCATTCAGGAACTTACACAACACCATACATGGAGATATGTCGACACAAGCCAGAACCCTGCAGACCTTGTGTCACGAGGAATGTATCCAGAGCAAATGCTGTCATCACAACTATGGTTCGAAGGACCCAGCTTTCTTAAACATTCGAGATCAGGTTGACCGCAGATCCCACAGCAAATGGTCAGGCTGGAAGTTGAGGAGAAACAATTGAAGTGCATCCTGTCAGCAACAAATCGTGATAACCACCATCCATTACACGGCATAAACCATGGTAACTCATTTCAGCGATTACAACGTATCATGGCTTATGTTCGTCGTTGGCGTTGTTACCAGCAGACAACTTCGTGATGAAATTGATCTTAATCGACTTACACAACAGGCGTTTGCACGTTGAACCGCAGGCACTACATGCGATTGCAAGACAAAAATACTGGATCCTACAAGGGCGCAATATTACCAGATCAGTTGTGGTAAATTGCGTCCAGTGCGCCAAAATACGACCACGGCTGTGCCAACAACAGATGGGTCATTTACCCACGGACAGAGTTCGCAAGGCTCGGGCATTCATCAATTGTGACGTGGATTTCTGCGTTCCGCTGTATACTCATTTCAGGATAAGGGGTAAGCGACCTCAGAAAAGATATATCGCAGTTTTTTGCTGTTTCGCTACTAAAGCAATTCATCTGGAACTGGTATCGGATCTGACGACTGAAGGATTTTAAGGAGCCTTAAAGAGATTTATAGCACGACGCGGCATGTGTGAGAACATATATTCGGACAATGCTACAAATTTTGTAGGTGCACACAATCAGTTGGAAGAGGTTCACAGAGAGGATATCAAGGTTGTGTTCGACTAACCGAATAAAATTCCATTTCAACCCGCCGAGGGCACCCCATTTTGGTGGTCTCTGGAAAGCTGCGGTTAAATCAACGAAGACTCTCTTGGCTCAAACACTGGCATCGTCATCACCCACTTATGAGGAGTTATGTACGCTAACTGCCGAGGCTGAAGCGATTCTAAATTCCAGACCCTTGACTCCGATGTCCTCAGATCCGAATGATTTGAGAGCCCTAACGAGATGGGCGCTAGTCAGTTTTCTGAAGAATGAATTTTGGAAACGGTGGCATGAAGAATACCTCAGTCAACTGCAGACTAGTGCAAAATGGACAAAAACCTTTCCAAATATCAAGGCAGGTACTCTAGTAACAATAAAAGACGACAACCTACCTCCAATGAAATGGGCTATGGGTAGATCTGATGGCAAGGTCAGAGTTGCGGATGTCAAGACAAGAAGTGGCATTTCTCGAAGAGCGGTATATCAATTGGCGCCGTTACCTGGAGAAGCAGAGTCAGGGCCTGGAAAAGATTGTGACGCGACCCCGATCAGAGAGCATGACAACAAAACAAATGAAAAGAAGGAGGAAATCCACTGAAGGTTATGCTTCTGACAATGCTGTTACTACCTGTACTCACACATACGGCAACTATTCCACCAAGTCCAGTTGAGGTGCAACAGTTTCATCATAATCCAGGTGTCTACTTCGAAAGCGTGGGACGTGCAAGTGTAACGTCAAACAACTGGAACCTGCTAATTTAT